>PNEQ01012996.1:0-17128 GCA_003012365.1 Medauroidea extradentata
TCGTGTACCGCCTCGACAGTAACTTCTGTAGCAGTGAGTATCTGAATCCGCCCAATGACGTGATTTAACTTAGTTTCCTGAAGTTTGAACTTCAGCAAGAAAACTTTGAAACCCATACTTGTTTTCACCCGTAGGCCAAACAATCATCTCATGTACATCGCGACTCGCGAGAGAAAAAAAAACTCAAGAAAGTCAATAAGACACACAGTGAAATACGGTTATGGTTGCTGTACCGTTGTCATTAATTCCCGGGAGCAATGTTACCATGCTGACATTCCTTAGCAGTTACATCACAATGAAATATGTTGGCGATACCAGGAAAGAGACAAATAGCGACCAGTAACTCACCCACATGGTAAACAAAGGAAATGCGTTCACGTAATTCTGAAGACTCTCTAGAACGTATTTAAAGGTCACAGACACTCTTTTACGAACGTAGAATACATAACCAACGATGAGAATAACGCCGCAAATCTTCAATGATCTTGCTGATTGCAACAGAACATGGACTGGTAGCGTAGCGTAGCGTCGGTATAGTCATTCTTCAACACCCACGGCGTTCACATACACAATTTCTTGGCGAGCGTAACCAAATTACTAGTCGGTTTTTGCACGCATAATCCGGCTACCGGAGGACCAAAAATGTTGAGAGATTACACGTGTTGTAAACCAACTCGCGAGAGACACCACGCGCACACACTTACTGAGATGCCATTTTGAGACAGACTGACTCCAGCGTTGCCTCTGGAACTACTTCCAAGGTGAAGCGTATCCTTCCACATTGTCCACAATCCTCGTATAGGTTAATTACCGAACAACGGGGTATTGTTGCTTTGTCTTCCAAATCAATTAATTTTAAATTGTTTGTTTCTTCTGCTGAACCTATATTTACATTAACATACATTTTTCATTGGCGATGCAAGTACTTCGTCTCGAGAGACTTTAATACGTATTGAACATAAACAAAACAAGAATTTTCAATAGGCACTACTCAATTTAAAAAAATTGTTTACAACTGAAAATGTGTTGATTGTGTATCTTTACGAATAAATGGTTAGTATAATTAATGTTTAGTAGTCAAAACCCAATTTATGATTCTTGCTAATTGTTAACATTCGACTCAGTGTCCGAGTATGACACTCACACGTTTCTTATATAATTAAACAGGAAATAAGACGTTATAACAGACAGCTCATAAGCTGTAAAGGATTTTAACCATACCAACAAGATAAAATAACATTGTCATATATTAAGTATGTAAATTTTACATCCTTACAGTCTGCACATTCATTCAATATTATTTATTAAAACAAAAAATAAAAATAATAATAAGTGCTTACAATATCTAATAATTTGTTAAAATTCCGTGATTGCTGCTAGAATATATTGTAACACAGAAAAAATTGAACAGTTATATACATCATGGAAAAATGTACATTTGTAATGAAATTACAGACATATATTACTTCAAATTATAAAGGTTAAAAAAATTGCATTTGTTCAAAACAATGTGGAGATTATTATTAAAAGTATGGATGTCGCACATTTAAATGAAGACTTCGTTATATATATTCAGGTTTTGAATTTTATAGAGTTGTGGAAAGTAAAAATCATATTTCTTGAGAGAAAATAAAGTCCTTTGTATGAACCAATTAAAAACATTTAATAACGTAAAAGTTTTAATCAATTTTTCTTTTCACAAATATTGTTTTAAATATAAGCAAATGCGTTACAAAAAAAGGAAATTAAATTCCAAAGAAAAGGGCAGATGTATGTGTGGCAAATTGACAATTTTAAATGAATGACACAATTGATCCATTTTATTTTTAAAGCTATAAAACGGTCAAAAAATACAGAATTTGTGATTACATATACTATTAACGAATGCTAAACACTGACACTTTTATCCAAATAACTATCTTTAGACACAATTGCAAACAATCTGGCACCAGGAACTCTTACATATAATACAGACGCCAGTTAAACTTTTAACGCTCTAGTGTTTTACAATAAACCCACAAATATTAATAACAACAATAATAGAAGAAAATTAGAAGTCAGTATACAGGTTATATCAATGAGAAAAATCAGTGCATATATATTTGCACAACTATATTATAATTAACTAACATATGTCAAATAAAATGAAATAAACATATTTCCCAGACCACTGTACTGTGATGAATTCATACCAAAAATAAAATGGGGAACAAAATATCTACATATCTACAACGAAACCTTTATGAAAGTAAACAATTCCATTTTTAAACATCATTGTGAAAAGATAATATTATTTTGAAGGCATTTTAATTTCAAATGTTCATCATTTCTTCACAATTTATGTTAATACATATGTTAATACATATGTTGTTGTATCTATTGTCACTTTAACAAAACTACACACTGACACTTGTTTGTGCACTGCAATGTTTTTTCTTTTCTTGAGCTTTCAACACGTATTCTGGATCCCTACATTTCATTTTTCGTTTGATGTGACTGTCAATTATTTCAGGCAACATACATTCTAAATAAAACCTTTTTAGCTTAGGTAACATTGTGTGCTCCCAAAAATCTTCATCCCTCAAAATCCTTTGAATGAAAACATCATTAGAGCTGTATGCCATAAAATCACAGAACGTCTTTCTTGAAATGTTCAGCTGTCCCTGGATTTGGTAGTAGTAAGAGTGGGTTTTTTTAAGTTGCATTGTACCGTCTTTTTCTTTGAAACACTTCAAACGTTTTTCATTCAACATATCAGAAAATTTGTTTTCTCCGATGGATGGAAAACATTTCACTTCTACGATGCCATCACACCCTACGATAGCATCTGGAGAAGCACCAAGGTAGGGCACTCGCTCAGAAACAAACTTTCCACACTTTTCTGTTTTTGCACCAATGATCTCTTCGTACTTCCTAAGTGCGGTTTTTTTGTGCAGCCTGCCAAACTGAACCGATTCAGTGTTGATGTCTTTCTTGAAGAGAATATTCTTCACGAGATTGTGGCAAGATGTATGTTCTAATCGTTTAACTACTGCTCCAAAACAAGATGCTGTAAGGCGGTTGATACATGTTGCCCTCCACAGTGCACAGTCATGTTGGTTTTTTGTACTGTTTTCTAGGGCAATCTGTTTCTCATGAGTAGAAACGTCTTCGTGTAATTTATTGAGGAAGTCTTCTGCCTTCTTCTGCATTTCAACTTCGGGTATATCTGGCTCTGTGCACCTGGTTCCGTAATCTTCGTCTGAAGCAGCAGTGGTGATTTTTTTTCTTTTGCGCGACTGTGATTTCTTGTACCTGTTATGTAGAGAAATCCTAATTTTTTCACGTCTGGAACAAACTTTCTTCAAAATTTTTCCAGGGCTCCTTCCACACAGTTTTTTCCATGTGGCAGCATGCCACGATGGACCCGACGAATGAGAGATTCCCGCTCCAATCACTCTTCTTCTATATGACCCTCTCTTTGCGTGGTCAACTCTCTTGCCACCACTGAACTTGGAAGCGAGGCTCATATATCTGAAAATAAATAATGAATACATTTAAAATGATGAAAGTTATGACGTATGATTCAAGCAGATATTTTTCAGTAAATAAAAATTTTTTTTAGATGTCTTAGAATTTTATTAAGACTATTGCAAAAGTAAATGAGAGCTATACAAATTAAATAAACATTATATACAAAATTTTATTAAAACCATTAGAAAACCAAATATCAGTTGGAAAAAGATATATATGTATATATATGTGTATATATATATATATATATATATATATATATATATATATATATATATATATATATATATATATATATATATATATATATATATATATATATATATATATATATATATATATATATATATATATATATATATATATATATATATTTATATATATATTTATTTATTTATATTTTAAATTTAATTGGTAGTTGATGACTGACACACCTTTCTGCTTGATTTGTCGTTTCGTTCAATGTAAGTCTGTCTGCATTCCGAATAATGCGATCCAATAATGTCATTATCGGGTTTGCCAAATTAGTCGACTCTAAAATGTGCGAAACGTCCCGTTCAGCATTGTTTTTCCTTTTGCAGAAGCTTCTGCATTGTTCATGTCTGCCACACACATGATTGAGTGCATTTGCTACATCTGTTCTAAGGACGGCACATGCTTCATCTTTGTCTACAACAGTTGCAGCTGATTTAATTGCAGTTCTCACTCCTTTTACAAGATGTTCCATTCGTGATACTCCTTCAATGTTTTCCGTCAAGATACGTCTTCCTTCTAAAGGATATAATGTGTTCCGTGCAAGTTTATGCAAACCATCACTGAAAGCTCTCGTCATGTGGTTACTACACTCAATTTTTTGCACATAACGCCCATATGACACCTGTTCTTGTATGCATGCAAAAACGCTGGAGTCACCATCCCCTAAATAATTCAAGTAGGGCAGTCCATGTTGTTCAATACTTTTACTGAACCCTTCAACAATGATGCTCTGCTCCATCCCTGTCGCAGGTCCAGTATAGTTCTTGTAACAAGTATGTGGGGGCACTGGTTTCCCTTCAGTTTTGCAGCGAGCACACAAAAAACAGAAACTGTTTCTTATTCCTAGGTATAATATTTTGTTTGTCTCCATCCCAATAATTACACCCTGTGAAAATGTAGTACATGACATGTTATTAGTAGTCTGGTTAAATATGTAAACTATTTATCATTAACTTTATTCCTGTAATGAGTGAACTTCTGGAATATAAAGATTTGGTACATAATAAATAAATTTGAATTATTTGATCAAGAAATAAAAAATTTGTTAGGCAATATGTTAATATATGATACCAAATGTAAATATTGACACTTTTATTGCTTAATACAGGCCTATTATTTAATGATATTACTTAAAGGCGAACATGAAATCAAATTGTATAAATTCGTGTGTACCTTAAAAATAACCACAAATTATGAAGAAAATATGTTTGGTTAACACTTTTATATTAAGTCGTGTCCAGGTAACTAGAGATCAATAGAACATTACCTAGCATAAAGGGATAAGCAGAAGTAAGTACATTTATAATTTAGTCTTAAATTCAATACACAAATGAAATGTTTGTGTTGTGCTGTTAATAAGACCATGGCATACTTATTATGTATGCACTCTTATCCTCTTTCTTGCACACACATGTCAATCAAATAAAATGCAACACAACATCGTGAGTGCATGAACGAATTGGTGTTCGAAGTACTCATCTCATTAGTTCTGATTTACTGTAAGAACAGTTCGAAGTGTACCATTATCTTCTTTTTTAAAAAAGGTGTTAACTTCCCTTTATGTAATATTTCATGTAGTCGAATACAACATGTTATTAGCTATAGGTACTGAACATATCAAGCATTACATTTGAAGCACTTGATAAGGTAACGTAAGTGAGATTTATTGCAATGTTAAAAATAAACAGCAAAGAAATTGTATCAAATGTCATAAAAGTTTTGAATTATTTTACTGTTTAAAACAGTAACTGAACATGTATGAATGACTTTTAAAAAAATTCAAGTCACCTACAATCCTGCATGTTTAGATGAAGTTTTGCACACTGAGTTTTATATGAAGTTGAGATCCAATACGGTAGCCAAGATAAAATAAAAATAGTATATTTGTAGACACATATACATATAACTTACTACTCCAGCAGTTGAACTAAAACCGTGGCCATAGCGTCTTTTACCCCATCCTCCATCTCCGAGAACGGAGATATACGGTGTACCATCTTTCGTATGTTTTTTTTCTAAAGCAAGTTCTCTTTCTTTGTTCCCATTTTCCTTCAGTTGTAGGTATAACTGTTCTTTCCATGTCTGGAAATAGGAATATATAATGTACTTAGTTTTGTATATACATAAAAACTTAAGTATACCAAAATACATTCATAGCATAAGTTATGTTTTTTTACAATTAAAATTAACATTTTTACAAATTGTATGCTTGTGCCTAATTATTAACATTTACTTTCATAACATTTACTATGAAATTAGAAACATGCATATGTCGTTTTGTTTAGAAAGGTACAAGTACTTGAACGTGATAAAAACAAACAAGTAACCAAATTTACATCAAAGGACGAGGCGCCTAAATACGAACTACACTGACGTACGAATAGTTAGAACATGAGGGTGTAAGTCAAACAATTTCCAGAAACGGTAAACTTGAATCATTTTAGAGCTCTCTCTTGTACGTTCAGACCTTATGAGTTAGTAGCTATAGCATTTGGAAGGCGCAATTCGAGAGAGCAATTCTGATACGAATTTCCATGATATGGAAAATGCAACCTCCTTGAAGAAATTATATTTATCGAAGTGCCAAAATGTATGTGAACGTTATTTGTGATTGGCTGTCGCCCATGAAGATGTTTTTCTTTCCTGTTTCATGGATGCCAGTCTGATGAAACGATGTACATGCATTATACTCGAATGCTACTCTCTCATATACCTTTTGCACCGTGCCAGAAAGTACGAATTAACTTAGTCTTAAGAAAATAAATGGATGAATTTTACGCCGTAAAAATGTAGCGTACATTCTTTGTACAACTAACGAGGCACGTGTCTATGTTAGTATTAGCAGCATCGAGCTTGCAACAAGCTGTAGGTGTTAAAAAAACATTAGGTTAGCCCGAGCAGAGTAAATATTCAATAGAGTTGTTGAAATAGTAATTCAAGTGGAGAAAGATTTCTTGTCAGGTCTGGCGCAATGATAAAAAAGGGGAGCGGGGGTACAAAAAAGGCAGACTGAAACAGGCTCAGGCCTCTGACTCTCTCCTGCCACCCTCCGCCGCCTGCCGTAAGAAATTATGTGAGACACCTAAAAAAGAAAGTGTCATCGGCGCGACGAAAAAAAAAAAAGTTGCCAGTTCTGGCCCTCGTGAAAATGGTAATACATATTAGGGGTCATAAACAATTCTCTAGTCCAGGCCTCAAAAGCCTTACTATACCTTGTTTCTTGTAAACACAAAAAGTGGACAGACTAATTTTTTGCGCACATTCGATTCTCTGGCGATCGAGCAGCATGTCATCTAACCGAGAAGACTTTCCTAACTCGTGAAGGTTATACACCTAATGTAAAGCTGTGACCACAGTCTAGACATTCGCCTTGGATATTAAAAAAAAAAAAAATAAATAATGACCCCGAATTTTTGTAGTTTACGAGAATGCTGTACGAGAATTGCGCATCTTGTGATTCGAAATTGACAAAAAGAGACTATTGCATGGCTTATACACGCAAGAGAAAATTAAAATAATTAATTATTTCATAAAATTTACACAATTGTTCCTTAATGTTAGTTTATTGGCTGGAATATGGAGAGTGTTAGAGTGTGGATTCAACCTTGTTCTCAGAAACTTTTAACACAAATTACTTTGTTTGAAATTTTTTCATAGTGTTTAATGTGATTTCAAAATATTACACTTCTGTTAAATTTCTTGTCTTTTCTTTTATAGTGCTTATGAATATGAGTCGTACGTACTACAGAGCTTAATATTTGATGAATTTTAATTGTTTTAATACGAGAATCTTTATTTTATACCATTTATAAATTTTTCCTATGAATATTTCTTCCGTCACTGATCATTCAGTAAACAATCAGTGACCTTAAAACGTCTGTTATAATATAAATAGGCCTACTTTCATTTCATGGCCAATTAAAGTGATATAATAATAGTATCGCAAAAAGTATCGAACATCGAAAAGGACAGGTATCGTCCTATCACTAAAACGACAAAGTAAAAATTCGGGTGAAAATATTACACATAACTATTTACCATTTTAAGTTACTTGTAGTTTGTCGTTATGGAAGGAAGCCACATTCATACAATTAGAAAAGTACATTTACACGTTATGTTCAGGTATATAACTTTTCACAAATTGTACTAAAAGTAGTTTGAAAAATTTAAATACTGTATTACCTTTCCAACAACCTCTTCTTCTTTTCTAAATTTGTTGTAGCTCATAAACGGAATCTCCATTATGCTAAACATCTCTTCAGCTTGAGAATACCCTATGCCAATAGACAATGCCCCCCAGACAAGTGCATTGTTGACATCATCATATTTTTCAGTGGGAGCGGAAGATACTGTATAATGTTTCTCACAGTTGTGACAGTAGAATTTAAGTTGGAATGATAACCCACATCTATGTTCGCTCATCAGCTCGAAACGTCCAAGAGTGCAAACATTTGGATGCTCGTAGATTTCTTTCATTTCTTTCATGAAATGTGTGATGTCTACAACACGGTTCCCTGTCACTTTGGGAACATCAGAAGAAACTGTTTCCACAAGAAGTTCCGGAAGGCTTTCGTCTTCATGTGTTGGTTCTCTCTCACTCTGCGATGTTTCACTCGCTCCATCGCTTTCTGAAGAAATGTTGCCTGTACTTGACAGATCTTCAATTCCAGACATGTATTTCATGTCTTCAACATCAGTTCTGCACAAAAGTGAATAGATTAACTAGCATGAATGCGCAGTATCGAGCTGTAGCCTACATCACATTAGTTCGAAATAAAATACAGCATTTTTCGTACTTAAGACATGCTAAAAATTAAACTAGCTTGAATGCTATTTTTTTTATGAAATTGTTTTAGGAAAAAAGTTTAACAAAGAGACAGTTAACATTTCGAGAGCCTAAGCCACGAAAAATTAATTTATATCAGGAAAATTAAATAAGAACATTACACACTGTAATTTAAACAATTATGTCCATAAACAATGCATAACCAAAATATTTTTTTACGTCTTTGCCATATACAAATTGCTTCGTGTAATAATCATGACTCTGTATAACACTACGAAATAAAAATTAAAGTATGGTAAATCCTTTCCTTGTCAGAAATTCCACAAGAAGGAAGTTCACACCGAATTTGAAATATTTTAATGATGGTTATATTAGTACGAGATATTATTTGTTTTGTAGACATACATTGTGACCACTTTTTAGAGAAATGAAAATGTTATATCTTCTACAGTTTTTGTACAGTGGCGTTTTAAAGACAAAATTTGCGTAAAACAGTTTTATACAAGAAACGAAAACCAACGGACGTACAGAAATAGAATCATTCACACTGAATAACAGTGTCACAGGCTACGTCAAGACACACATACAAATTCGCATTGACATTTTTTGTACTTTTTTAAAAATTTACATAACATTGGCAAATATTTATTTAAAATTCAACAATTCTTTAAAAAGTACGAAATGTATTAAATTTTATTTTAATGCCCGACGCAAAGAGAAGAGTGTTATAAGTTTGACATGTTTGTCTGCGTATCTGTGTATTTGTGTATCTGTATATCTGTCTGTGGTACCGTAGCACCTAAACGAATGGACCGATTTTGATGCGGTTTTTTTTAAAGCTGACTTGATCGAGAGTGTTCTCAGCTATGATTCAAGGAAATGTTTTCAGCCGTTTAAAGATCATCAGTTCTTTTCTAGTTTTTTTTTGTGAATGTGAGCAGGTTTACTGGTCTGATTGATTCGAAATTTAGTATCCCGTGAGTTGGAGATTTTTAAATTTTTAATTTAAGTCTTGATTATATTTCCAGTTATTTATCACTGCATTAAAAACTTTAAAATTATTATACATATCTTGACGTAACCAGTGACACTGTTCTTCAGTATGAGTTAATTCTACAGGTTAGTTGGTTTTATTTTCTTGTATTAAACCATTTTATACAAATTTTAGGGTTTTACATGCCACAATACAAAACTGTGAAAGCTAGAACATTTTAATTACTGTGGAAAATAGTCACAATGTATGTCTGCAAGACAAACTAGCCTGCGTCTCGTACAAAAATGAAAATAATTTTAAAAATAAAATTAGCAGGTAGCTCCTATCTACCTTAATCCTCTGTATGGCGTATAAGTGTTGAGATCTCGAGGTGATTTTAAATCTGGAATGAAACTTACGTAAATACCTAATAATTTCATGATTTTTCAAAATTCGTCAGTTTAAGGGGTGGAACATGTAAAACGTTGAAGAAATTCCAAAAATCATATATGACCCCGGAGAAATAATTTTAAAATTTTTGCATTTTGTCATCCTACGCATACCTATTTGGGCACATGCCTGTATAATATATTTTTATGAATTCTGATGACTTATCTTCCTGTAGTTGTTACCAAAATTGCTAGCAGTTTCAGTAGGATTAGAACTCAGAATCTTTTACTCAAACTTTTATACCGTTAAGTTAATGAGTTTAATTGTATAAATTAAAGTCAGTGCATAAATATAAAATTAAACTAAACATACCTCTTGCTATATTGTATTTGATAATTTGAATTCTTTACTTTTACGTATATGCACTAATATGTACGGGGGTTCAAATTATATTTTGTAACCAATTATAGAATTTTTTTTTTTGGGGGGGGGGGGGGAACTTTGTAGCCCTGTACCTCCCTGTTCCTACGCTACTGGTCTGAAACAATACAAATAAGAATACAGTAACTCTATGCGTCTGTGATTTGCGGGTAGAACCCCAATACGCGTGAGAGTTGAAAACATTGGATCACTTGACAGCGAAGCAGAGCTATAACGCGTACGTGTACAAGTTGTTGCACATTTCTTTTCGCGAAAACTTTCTATCTGTACTAATTAAACCATGATTCTATTTTCTTATCAGTTTATGTGGTCATGTAAATAACTAACTCTTGCTACGCGGATTTAAAAGAAACAGACTGAAATTTTATATAAATGTCCGAAATCGGTTTGCGATCTGAAATTAATTCATTTACTTGAAAGTTACATCGAAAATAATGAGACTGCACTAACGATGTTGCACATTTCTTTATATTTTCGTTATAAGAAGAATTTCAATAAATAACTTTTTGTAAGTTATATTGTTATGATACTGAAGCAGCATAATTTTGTTCTTTTGAAATCATTTTAATATGATATTATTTAAATTAGCATTAATTTTCATTTCCGCCAATTACCGCGCCGTACTGATACCGAGGGACATGTGAGGCAAACTACATTAAATGCTGTAAAATAACCAATCCTAACAAAAGATGTAACCGACATTTAGAAAATATTAATATTATTGCTGTTATATGTTCGCCAAACATTAACTTTTGTTAGGCCTGTATAAAATTGGCAAATGTTGGAATTCACTCAGATCCCAAGAGAATGGACTTATCAGTCTCGTCCAGAGAGAGATATCGTAATACAGCTACGAGTAAAATACGTGGCGTTTAGGCAGATACATAATTCAGTTTTTTTACGTCGTTACTTCCTAAATAATTTTTTAATAGTTTGCAGCCAATTGTTTGTACTTATAGTCTATTAAAAATACAAAACTATGGCCACCTGCTTACGACAAAAATATTTCTACCCTAAATAATTTCTACCTTACGTGCATTATCTGCAGGTCTGTTTTAAGATTGTTATCTTTGAGCACATGCGTATTTAACTTAACTATGCTAAATCAAGATAAAACCATGTTGCTCCGACACCACATGTCTGTGATTTGAGAGCAGAACTCCAAGTCGCATGCAGCAAGAACATCCAGCGAGTAACCATGAAGCACAGCTGCATATATGCATGTAAGACATTGAAATAAGCTGAAGCAAATTTTTTCAGCGAAAATCACGTGCTCCTTAACTGTTAGTCTAATTTCCAAAAAATTTCAACATTAGCAATATATTAAAATAACGAATTTGGTGACTTAGTGTATAGCATATAATCTGCATTGCGTAACTGCCGTTACCAAGAACTGTACTCTTGACCCCATTCTGTCAAAGCCATATACAATAACTATTTACTAAATTATAATTTGGGATACGGCCTGAATTACCAGACAACATTGTTACGTTTAGATATACTATAGATAGCAAACTAAATAAACTATTATTCTCTAGAAGGCTAGAAAACATACATGAACAATTTCTTGCAAAAAAGTATTAAGTCGTGGCACAACTTTGAAATCGTATACGAAGGCCTGTAAATATTTTTAGGATCACTTGAAAAGATAAAGTAGGAATTGTTGCGGTTACCAAAAGAATATTGCATATCACCTAGCATACAAAGCAAATTTTGTTAGGGAACTATGTTTATGCTACTTTCCAATAACTTTAGTTGCATCTGATTTATAATGAGGGACTATATGAACGAAACAATCACCATACAAGGCGTAAAATTTTAGTTCTATTAACATTAACATAAAACATTCAGATAATTTCTTAACAATTACTTCGGAATTAATTTTGCAGAAAAAAACAAACAAACCATAGTAGGCCTATGTTCTATTTTCTTACGTGATAAAAATAAATGCTCCGTATAAAGTATGTATCTAATTTTGTTTTAAAATTAGTCAAAGTTTAAGAATGAAACATTATGATGTATCAAATGCAGGAAATGTAGACCGTAAGTTTTCGCTGAAAGAATTTTCGAAAGAATTAATCACATTCCTTGTGTGCGCACCTAGAGCTCTGTTTCATTGTCAGTGATTGGCTGTTGATGACTTTCACGCGTATTGAGGGATTTACCTGCAAATCACATATGTATAGTGATGCTGTGACAAATGACCACGAAGCAGCACTGCAGACGGCACGTAAGAAACTGAAACAAGTTGTTGCCTAATCTTTTCGCGAAAAATTCTTGTTTCTACGAATAAATACTTTCTCTTTAACTGCACTATATGACTTAATTACATTTGTTTAAAAAAAAAACAATTCCCATCTGTTAGAAAATGATTGAGCGTTAGCTAAACTGACTACTTTTCCTGCAAAAAATACACAAAAAATAAGTTAATTACACTTAGAAGTTTAAGTTTTCTAGCATATTCAAATGTGTATATAATTCAGTTTTCTCTTACCTTACTTCCTTCGTGTCAGTAATGTTAGCACTTCTTTCCCGCCACACTTTAATCGCAATCTTCGCCCTTTTGTTTCGTTTACGTGGATTACCAGGCTGTGGTTTACCAGGATATTTTTTACCCATCTCCACGTCCAAAGTACTGCTATTATCGTTGTCGTATTTATAAAATCAATTGCGAGAAAGTAAAATTCACTATATTACACACCAATTCAACATTTAAATACTAAGCTAATACTAACACTGCAAACACTTCCAGGTTTCCCTTAGCTCAAACAAGATGTTTACTATTTCCCCACTACTCTCCAAGAGTTTAAAAGGAAGAGGGACACCCCCGCTGTGCAAGGTTTCGAAGATGATGGTCACGAACGCGTGCAAAACCGGCATAACTAAGGTACACTCCGATACAAGAGTGTTATAGGCAGGTTACCAATGCTCAATACAGACGTCCAGTAGTACATACGTAGCTTGTCTTACAAGTTACAAAATTAACTGATACAGCTTTTTCTAAACAGCTAATGCATTAAATTGTACACTGAAATAATTTTCAATAGTTTTACTTGTATGCAGAGAAAGATATTCACTACGATTCCGACGCTAATTTTCAGCACAATTCAGGACGTCAATACTCACTTACCTTTTGATCTATCATCTTCTTATTGGATCAATACGTTGTACCGACCACACAGATTCTATTACGACTAAAATTGCTGAAAAGAAAATAATAGGAGCATTGTGGGGTATGCTCTAAAACTCGCAGAATTGCGACTTTCAAGTGTTATATCGTGAAAACTATAATGATTTGGCAACGATTAATTGCATCAACAGGGTGCATTTCAAAGGAACTTTCAACTAACTAAATAAAAATTTTTCATGAAATATGACCTTAAGGTTTTGTGGTGGAAAACTAAATGCGTCAGATTGTAATTATAATAAGCATCAGGCCCTTTATTGTTTTTTTTTTTGTGGTGGGCATTCGACGATTTAAGAGTGTGTACAGTTGAACTGTGCACATTTTGCACGAAGCCCAATTGGATGTATGCATTGCATTGTAAAGTCTTGTAAATTTGAAAAGTACTTGAATATATTGGTGATTAGTGATTTTGCCCAAGTTTTCTTTGTTCAAGAATGTTGTTGACAAACCTTAAACCTTGCAGCCTTCATCTATAAGAAAAGGTAGAAGTTTTGCTTGAATCTTGCCCTGTTTGTGCAAGCTTATCCGTGGGGTTAAGCCTTTTGAGTGTTTGTTTATTAAGGCCTTCAGCCCGATAGAGTAAATTGGGCCATTTATCGGCTCAACATCTTCAAGACGTCTTGAATCAGCACATATGACTGACCCCCTGTGTATAACAGGCTTGTGATACCCCCCTCCAACACTTACTTCCAACAGCACTTCTAACAACACAGCCTCCTTCCAACACGGTCACTATTTGAATGAAGAGGGTAGACAGGTTTTACTAGTATAAAACCCTGTGTTATCCCCACCCTATATGTGGGTGAGGGGTGTGTGTATGTCGGCAAGGGGTGCAGGGGAGGCTGTATACAGAGGGGTTGGCAACGTTTTTGTAGGAAATAATGTCTAAACACCACGTGGGTATTGATTGTTATGAGCAAAGGAGGGTATACCCCTACATTTCTTCAGCACTATATGTCAATGCTCAACAGCCATTGTTACTCATTTGGCTGCCATCTCCCGAGGTGAGTACATGACTCTCTTACACAGTCTATAGCATCATCACCGCGATTTGTTTGTTAAATCATATGTCATGAATACCACACCTTCACACGACATACACTCAAGTATTCATACATACATACTTTGCTGTAAACTGTGTAGTACTGTGATGGTGGTGTTCTTCTGCTATTTCCTCCCTCTATTAGTAGTAGTCGTAGTTAAAGGGTCACCTACAGCGGCTGCGTGTTGTTGTTGTTGATTCAGGGACGTAACTCTCTTCCGTTGCTATTGCAAGTAGTTAGCAGGCAAAAAAAAATGGCAAAAACAAGTGAGCTGATTCAGAGGCGGTGCCTATATTACTGAAGCCCGGATAGCAGTGAGGTTAGTCAGAAACGGATAAAAAAATAATAAGAAAAATATTGACATTTTGCTCTCTTTTATTTAACCTTTCTTTTGACGCAATTTAACAAAGGCAATTTACATTGCGAGTGCTCGCCTAGGGTTACTTTAGGTGGATTTTTCTATCTACGGATCACGACTTGCCGCTTGCCTCCGTAGTAGTACTTGGTCCGGCACTGTATCTACCTTATTTCTGACTACGCCGTTATCAATACCTACTTCTGGTTACATTACTATAAAATAAAAAGGCAGTATGCCAAAAAAAGACTGGACTGATCTCTTCTAATGAATCCGTCCTCTAGGCTTCACAGCCCCTCTACCACGTCCTCTACCTGCCGCCATGACGCCCCCACTAAACAAACCACTCAGCCGACCATCTCCCGGCAACCGTTCCCTAGCTCCGATGGATCACAACTGCCCTTTACACCCTTGAACAGAAAAACTTAGCCGGCCATCTCCTGGCGACAGGTTACGAGCCCCGATGAATCACAACTAACTTCTCCCGGGCGAACACTCTGACTTACTCGGCCGAGTGGCGAAGGGATAAATCAAGATCCAACTTGCCTAAAAAGCTGGTTAATTGACGTTTACTAAGGAAGCAAACTATGTATCATATTTAATGATAAATTTACAAAGCGTTTTATTCCATTATAGCTGCTATATATTCCTTAAGTTTACTAAATGGGGATGTGCAGCGTCATCAATCTGTCGCAGATCACCACCTTCACAGAGTTTTGCGCCCGACACTACCACCCACGTCGATCGAGAACCGCCCGGCAGAGCTTATCGCATTCCAGCACGTCCCAATACGTGCCTCCAAGCGAGTGAACTGCCTGCCAGATAAATCCATCCTAGCACAGGCTAGTTCAGAGCTTATTTGAAATTTTAAAAGCCAGCACTTCTCTGTACATGCTTCCAAGCAAGATAACTTTGACCAGCCTGCCAAATAAATCCCATTCCAGGAAAAGCAAGCTAAGAGGCAACTTGAAATTTTTAAAAAACTAAACACGGCAAAATACAAGAAAAAGTTACTTAGAAAAGTTGTGTCACGACACCAGGGGTGCTGGACAGTAAGAGGGTAGGTTCACTGCCACCAGTCTACCTAGAGCTTATGAAAGCAGGGGGATAGACGCCCCTTAAGGCGTAGATGGTGGGAAGGCCTCGCCTGAAAGATGTTGTCAGGCGTGCAGTTTATTACTTCGGAAGCGAGAAGGGATCGGATGGGTACCAACCCGGACTTACAGCATGGTCAATTCAGACACAGTAAATACTTAACGTTTACATACCTATAGAGCTGTTAAAGATAAATACCTAAAATAAACCGTAAACATGAAGAACCTGGGCTCAAGGTTCTAATTCTATACTACCCCAAGAGAAGTACATACTTAAATACTAGTGAATTACAAGGTTTTAAACTTGTACTCGCAGTACACGCAATAGTAGACCTTGCGAAAACCTTTAACTGGTTTAGTACAATGATAACATCTACAGGTCTCCATTTCCCGGAGCAAGATGGTCTTCACATATGTATCAGAGACGAACTCTGCCTGTTTACATATAGGACATGAAACTTTGAGTTTAAGCATGGCAAGCCATTAAAATTCAAGGAAAGAAGAATTCAAACTAATCTTTTATTTCTACGTTTATCAGAAATAACAATTCTTTAACATACAATAAAATGGAACTTCTGTCTGACAACCATGCTACAATGTTAGTTACAAATATAATAAGAACACTTACATCGTGACATCGTTCCCTCTCGTAGAGAATAGAGCATAGCGAATAAGAAGAAGCAATAAGAGAGCGAGTCAGCTCGCTGAAGGGGTATATATTCATCAACTGCCCGTGACCTCTGGCCCCCCGATTTACGTTAATGGCACAGGGTTCGATGTTACACTACAGAAAAGCAATTGCTGGACAGTGGCGTGACTATGTTGCTAACTACTTTGAACTACTTAAATTGAATCACCAGAGAGAGATTGTCATCCGATGAGCCAAAGTTCAGAAATAATGGCATTCACGCGCCGCAAATGTTTACTTGTTTGCTAGCTGCTGGTTTACGTAACCTCTTTCTTACAGTACAGCCTTTGGCTGATGAAACATTCTAAACAGCTTGCGTGACATGTAGAACTGAACATTAACATAATCCATACAATATAAAATTTGTTTTAAACAAAACACAATATGAAATTAATAAAGTACT
>PNEQ01012997.1:0-17128 GCA_003012365.1 Medauroidea extradentata
TAGCAAACGATACATTAGTGAAAGAACTATCTGGCAAAACTGTGTATCGTATAACTGTACACAGTCTCAATTTTTTTCAAAGCATTTGGTTAAAACATATTCTAGTTTTTTGCAATTGTTTGAAATAAATGAAAGATCATGGACATAAATGCTCTGCCTCAAGATGTGTGTGCTGACAGAACATGATTCCTAGATTTTTCTGTATTCCCGACTGTCAAACAAAGAGCAGCTGTGTGGCTGGTGATGAAACACATAAACGTCACATTATAAACATCAGTGCTGTATTTTTTCCGTGGCTTTCTAACGCAGATTCGCAATATAATTGAGGAATTGACATTCAAAAGGGGCTAAGTACCAATTTTGATAAAAAAAATTAGTTAGGTGCATAGAAAGGTGTCAAAACTTTAGGTCGAAAACACACCTAAAGTGCTATCTCCTAGTGATATTCATGCGTGCCACACATAGCACAATTAGATGCTTTCAGTAACATCAGCGCATTATAGTTTATTAAAAAAATGTGTATATTGATGTTCATAAGTGTTTTGTATTGATTACAGTTCGATTGATCGTATTAACCACTTTCCTATTGTAAAAATATGTGAACGCATTTGGATAATTCCTTGTTCATTTGTTTGTAGCAGTATACTGTTTTCGTCATTATCTCGAAACTTACCTCTTGGCACTTAGCCCCTTATGAATGTTAAGTCCTCAGTTATAAAGGACAGCACCCTCAGATGGCGATACGTCCACTATTTTTTCACGTTTTATATTTGTGCCATTTCACAAATGTATAGGTCCCGTTAGCCTGAATAGGTTATGTTTATTATTAATAATATAGAAAATGTAATTTGTAGCAAACGAGTACAATGTAATTCAGCTGGGTTGTGCGATCTTGAACCTCTGTCCGTGTTATATTTTCATGTACGTATTCAACCATGTGTTTTATGTACAATAAAGTATACTATGATAGTAAATAAATAACTTTAAAATAAGTGGTTAGCATTCCTGACTGGTGAGTCAAGGGTCTTGTGTTCAACCCCCGGTCGGGGAGGTAAAATTCAGCTACCTCAGGGCTGTGTGTTGTATTGTCCCCTTACCCCTATACTGCGGAAGAGAATGGCGAACCACCACAGTAACATCCTCGCCTAGTCTCGCCTCAGTTGTTCCCCCTGAGGTTCCAACCTGCGTCTGTGCTGAGTACTCATAGAATAAACCAGAATTTCAGTTCAATGGGTGCAACATTCACCCATCGCCTCTATTAAAGAAGTGGGTCCTGGAGGTCCTTTGAAGTTGCAAAATTAGGTTATTTTATCACTTTTCCTGGCAGAGATATATTAAAAATTTTCATAGATGACTGTATAAATCTAACAAAGTTCAGGGTATTAAATAAAATGCTACTGTGAGCTGTGGGAAAATTTTAATAAATTTTAAGTATTGGACCAGAGCATTTTTGGAATATCAGCTTATCCAGTCTGTTTACTAAGCCTGAAAACCTGAAGATACATGACAGTGTTCGAAAGTTGTTTCTGGAAGTTCTACATTTGGCTTATTGAAAATCATAGAGCTAAAACAGGTTTTAAAAAATTATTATTTGATTAAGTTTTTGTAATGAGTTTCGCTGAGTGGCAAGAGCAAAGAATAAATCTATAACACTTATTTACTCTGTGGAAAGTGGCAAAGTCTGTATAAAAAATTCTATAAAAGCATTTAGTATCTCGATTTTACGAAACATGTACGGGCATTTTTTTAATTTGAAATATCAGTAAACAGAAGAGACGAGTTATTTAAAAATAATAATAATTACGAGATAGCGGACGTAACTTTTTCCTTCTAAAACCATTGAATGGTTACTAAGAAACCTAATACTGATTTTATTGGTTGTAATATAATATTTAAAATACTAAATAACACCTATCACGTAACAATGATTACAAAATTTTAAAATATTGTAAACACAAATGAATGAATATTACAGAAACATATTTATTTTTAATGAAATGACAAATACACAATCCAAAATATCGGCTTATAAACAAAGAAACACTTACATAAAGTACATAAAAAAGCAAAATTCCTTTCAGAAAATAAGACGAAAACTTCAAACGTTATATAAGACAAAATATGTTCACCTTTCTTCTTCACATTAAAAAAAGTAAATTTTTATACAAGAGAGAACCTGAAGGAAGTGATTGTCTTCAAGAAAGCCATCCATTGTTTTAACTAACATTGTTCATGTGTAGTACAATGAACTGCCATTATAGTTTGTACGATAAATCTTATATTGCCTGTTTCGTTTCATAGACATGTTTGGAGTCTCTTTTGAGAGTGGAAAATTTCTCTCTGTAGTAGCTATCGTCACTGAAATAACATACTAAGTCGTGAGAAGGAATGCTATGTTAGGAAAGAAAGCCTTGTCGATTTATTTTAGTGTTTAAAAGGCAGCCATGAATTTTGTTGCTCTTGTTTGGTAGTTGGGTGTCCAGCAAGTCATCTGCCGCAGTCTTCGCTCTGTTTGCAAAATACATCTGTTGGTATCTCAGACATCATCGAGTTGCTTCGAAATAGTTAACCCTTCACAACACTGATGAAAAGAAAATGGTAGTGTTAATTTGGGCACTGTGGTCAACCACTGCGAATTCTTATTCACAAATCACTTTTTTCTAGTATCACTCTTTCCACGCGTTCATTTATAGTCACAGCTGGAAAAAAAATGGTGTCTTGTTGCATGGCCTGCGGTAAGCGGTATGCTATTAACAACACTTTTGACATGACTATAAGGGCGAAACAAATTGAAGTTTTCTACTTACCCTGTTGGACACAAACTTTTTTAATTTTTTCTTGGCTCGATTTGTAATATTATTCAAAGAATTGCATGACACGATGGATCTTCTTGTGAGTATGACGCAAGCGCCATAAGACCAATACGGGAAAAAAGGCAATAAAAATATGTGGCTTTTTGTCGATTTTGGATATGTCATAAGTATAGATGATAGTTTATCATTGGAAAAAACTAATGTTTGCGGTGTTTCAACACACGTGCAGCTTACCACAAGATTACTGGCTTTAACTTGTACTTGGATATGTTACCCTATTTGACTGAACCAATGAGAATCCCGAGATCGTAATATTTGATGCCTGTTATTGGTCTGCAGTCAGCTACGTTGTGCCAGAAGTATATCACTGAATAATATATGTTGCAAGAAACTACAGTGTTTTGAAGGGTATGTTTGCACAAAACAGTTTCGCGAAATACCATAATCTCTAGCCATAAGCAATTGAATGCTCTTCGATTTCAGTCTTTAGTTCTATACGTGAAAGGCGTGCTTTTTTAAGACTTGTATTTTTTTATGTTTTCACTGGACGATTTCCGGGCAAAATAGATAAAACTGTTGGCGACATTTGTACATTTGAGAAGTTTTGTGAAATGTATTTAAAATGTTCACATTATTTGTTGAAAAGTGTATAGATTTTTTGTTATTAATTTTTTACTGACTTTTTGTGATAAATCCTAGATAAAAAGTAAAAAAAAAAAACGTTGGGTTTTGTTGGTTTGGATATGTGAACCAATTAATTTTCCAATAAATACTGTTGTAAAACATTTTCTTGCAATTTATATTTGATTTTTCCCGGAGTCACAATAACAAAATTTCCTGATCAGTAATGGTCCTAGGGAAAGGAGTATTTCGCAAGTTCAATAACCTGCATGCTAGAATCCATTATCCTATGCATACTAAAGCGCCGGCTATTCGTTCATGTATGTTGTTCCTGCGAGTATAGCAACTAGTTGACAAATCGTCGGGGCCTCAGTATATACAGGATAATGGATTCTAGCATGCAGGTCAATGATCTCGCGAAATATTCATTTCCCTAGTAATGGAAAATTTTAACATGTACGCAGTATGGAACACTTAAAATACCTTCAGGTTGTAAATGTAGCAATATTTCAGGATTGTTAATGTACACGTCTGGTAACATCGGTATATAACAGGTTGTTTCACTAAAAATATTATACAAACGCTGTCATTGATGTATATGAAAAAGTTATCACCATATTTTCAAATCAATACGGCAATCACTAGCCCATACATTAGCTGAGAGGGATAAATACTGTGCTTTTTTTTCTGGTATATGTTGCATGATTAACTGACATTTTAAAATGTAATGAAATTTTTATACGTTTGTTGCAATAGGAGATTACAATTTACAATTTGTTTGAGGCCGTACGCCATTGCTCATGTTTTGATGACCAAACTTGTATTGAAAGATAATGTGAAAAAAAACTGACGGAATTCCTTTGGGATTGTTTTCTTCTGTTCTCTGTGACTTTTTTTTTGTCCGTTTTTTTTTGTACTTGTAACTTTTTCTTTTAGTACAAGTTTGGTCAACAATACATTTGCATAAATAAACAAACATAGGTATGAAAATTTATTGTAAGAGATTAAGATTGTAAACCTACAGGCTAATAAAAAATGTCCAGGATAGGGAATGTGAAACCAAACAAGATGTATAAGTAACTGTTTCTGCGGAATTATACACACAGAACGTTAAGATAAAAAGTTTTAAAAAAGACTACTCAAGTTCTGAAAGGCGATTACAATCTATAACTTCGATGCTAAATGTCTGTGGAAATAGGTTTTCAGAGCTGAGATAAAAATAACGACGCCCAGTGAGATGGGATTTCCATGATATGTAACTTACTGCATTCTTCATGAGTAAAAAGAAAAATTATTACATTCCGGCAGAGAGGAGTTTACAAAACAATAGTTACAAAGATGATGTTTTATCGCGGGAAAACTAGACTGTTCACTGGGTTTCAACGAACGTTCAGGATAGCAAAAGATTACTGTTTGCTTGTTTGAGGAGCTGTCACGCTATTTGACTGAGCCAATACGAATCCTGCTATTGTAATATTTGATGCCTATTATTGGTCTACAGAAAGTTATGTAGTGTCTGACATACATCACCCAATGAAACATGTTGCAAGAATCTGCAGTGTTTTCAAGGACATGTTGGCATAATACATTTTCGCGATATATCATCATCTCTAACTATTAATAATATAAAAAAGAAAGAACTCACAAAAAGTTCGCCAGATGCAAGATGAAAGGAATGGGTCTTCAGCAGTATAAACCAAGAAGTATCAAGAACACAACATTCGAATACATCAGTTTGGTAAGTTTGCACATGAATTCTCGCAGTGTATTCGGCACTAGTAGATATCGGACGCGCCAAGTACCCTCGCACAGGCGGCCGACATGATTGTCTTGGGACGGCTACGTAAAGTACTCATTTTACCAAGAACAGCATGTACCTGCTGGTTGGTAGCTAACGTCATATCGCGTGTTCGCGCGTGATAAACCAGCGGCTGCCTTCTGTTTGTTTATCCCAGGCAGAGACGGTATCTCCCAGCTGCCCTTTGCAGCGGGGGCAGCAAATTGCAAGGCGAGATTACTCCTCGACAAATATTCATGCCCCGAGACTCCAGCATGCAAGCCATGCCCTGAACTCGTGCAAGTTCTCGTTCTTGTACTTGCACGAGAGAGTCCTACCTGAACTGGACTTACACCTACGGTAAGGAAAGTGGGTTTTGCGTCTCATCGACAGCGAGATCATTACAAACGGTGACACACAACTTGGTATAGTGACAGAAGCTGGGAGAGGAGTCAGCCATAGACTTTCGTTAAGGGCGCGGTTCACCTCGCTTTACAACGTCATTTTTTTATTTTTATATTTGTACCAGATTTTTTTTCTTATTTTAGACATAAATTGCGACTATATCTTCCTCTAAGAAAACTGTTGTGTCTCTCATAGTTTTCGCGTAAAGAGTCGTAAACGTCAAAATTTGCACTTTACGGTTTTATGTACGCCACTAAAACCAACTGAATTACCAAACCGAAAAAAATTACAGTGTCTAACAATGTTGTACTCCATCATTTGACATATAAAACAAAATTAAATAAATTTTTGTATTTAAAAAAATTAAATTATTAAATAAAAATTCAGAATTTTTTATTAAATACAAAAATATTTAATTTTATGTTTTATATAAGTCATTTCATAGCCTATAACATTGTTATACACTGTGAATTTTTTCGGTTTGGTATATGAATAAAAAAAAAATTCGTTGAAAACTGAAGTGAAGCGCGCCCTTAAGGGACCATCGCAGCATTCGCCTAGAGTTATTTCGGGCAACCATGGAAAACCTGTAATTACAATGGCCAGAATTGGGGATCGAACACGGGTCCTCCAAAATGCGAGTCCAGCCTGTTACCGTTGCGCTATCTCGCTCGGTTGGAGCCACGGTGGCCGCCAACTGCCTGCGCATTAGAGGCTCAGAAGCGACGAAGCTATAAGGGTGACCTTGAACGTCGCATCGTCACAACGAGTCTAATACCGAACTAGCGTGCAAGATTATCGCCGATACATTCTCACTATGGGCTCTTATTGTAGCCGAATACCCAGGACGCGGAGCGGTGGGCGTAGCAAAACTATATCTCAAATGTTGCGTAGTAAAAAGATAGTGTCATCACTGGCTGTCTCATAAAAGCACCTTAACGACTGTCCGTCTGTTCAATGACTTGCACCTGGTGGCTAGGGGGAGGTTTGAAGCGCGTTCTGCGTCATTTCCGCACATCTGAACCTCGAACGCGCTTAACATTTTCACCAAGGCGGCAACCTTAAGGTTGTTCAAGTGCGATAAAATCATTATTTTATATTTATATGAAATAGTGTTAGATTTGTAGACCACACTTATGAGTACAGTTTCCTCTTACAAAACAATTTTAGTTCTCATAACAGTGCGTCAAAGTAAAAATTGGCACGTTCTGCTACCATGCAAATAGTGAAAACCAATTGACACACGTAAGTTAAATAATTCACAGTGAAATGACATGCCACGTGCTACGTAATAAAAAAAATTAAAAATTCCGCGAACTATTTTTATATTTAAAAAAATTGCTGTATTTTCAACTTTTTTTCTGTACTTTTGCGACATTTTAAAAAATTCCAAATATTACGTTATGGTATATTAAATACTTTATTGCATTATTTTATTTAAGTAGGTCTGTTGGTTTTCACTATTTGCATGGCAGCAGAACAAGCAAATCTTGACTTTGTCCCGCCGTTATGCGAAAACTATGAGAGCTAAAATTGTTTTGCAAGAGTAAATGTACTCATAAGTATCGTCTACAAAAATTACAATAATTCATAAAAATATAAAGTTATGATTTTATCGCACTGGTAAATCCTTAAAGACGTTCGAGTCTGGTAAATCATAATTTTATATTAGTATGAAATAGTCATATTTTAGTATACGTTATATGAGGGTTGCTTTTTCCGTAACAAAAAATAGCTCAACCAGTTTTCCCATAATAGCATTTCAAAGTCGAACTTTGATTGTTTTTAGTTCATCTACCCCCCGAAAAGAAATAAACATAATGTAACGAAATAATTCATAGTGAAAGCTTGTGTTTGTTGTCCACTGTTCACTGTTTTTCACCTATTTCCATCTTGTTTCATATTGGGAATCTGGTTCTACATTTGTGTCAGTCTTCTGTGTCTGGATGTTGTGTCGCTATTCAACTGAATTCCATTTATAGAATTCTTCGTTACATAATACAACTTTAATTTTTAAAAAAATTTACAATTCCTCTGTAATCGGTTTTTTTTATATTTTTGCGTGCGTCATATGTGTGTTTTTTTCTTGTTCGTTTTCGTACTTTGTCATTCAACACAGGTTTGATAAGCTAAACATGAGTAATGGTGTATGTCCACAATCCAATAAAATTTAATTGTAAACTCCCATTGCCACAAACATTTAAAAACTTCAGTTTTATTACATTTTCAACTTTTTGACCATAACGTAACTTGTACTATCAAACATTTCTCTTCGACAAAGAATATGATATATTCTTGGTAAACTGCTTGACATAAAAAGTAATTGAAACTTTCATTAATTTCTCATGCACAATCATTGCAAGAAATTTCTTGAAAGTTAAATTATTATTCTATTTCAACGATTCTGCGTAACAAATTAATGAAAGATTCTATTATTATTTAAGTCAAGGTGTTTACCAACAATATAACCAATCCGTTGTCGAAGAGATAATTTTTAAAATACAGTTTCAAAAAATGTTATTGTTCAGAAACTGAAACAACTATAAAATTGTCTAAAACTCCCCTTTAAGGGTGTTCAAGTGGGCAAATATCGTATTTTTATGTTTGTACAAAATAGTGTTATGTAGGCCTATATGTTACTTGGGTGTATATTTTCCTCTTGCAAAAAAATTATCTCAGCCAGTTTAACCAAAATGGCAATGCCAATATCAAAATTTGCATGTTTTTAGTTCATCTACCCCCCGAGAAGAAATAAACACAATAAAACGAAATAATTCACAGTGAAAGTACATGTCCCGGGCTAAGGCTTCAAGTATTAAAAAACCCATTCAAACAATGTTTTGTATTTTTAATACATTTCTGAAATCAAATTGTTTTGCTACATACAAGAAATTTTTTTAATACAAAAAATATTTTGTACTGCATTTTTATATACTTAAAGCCCTAGCCAGTGACATCTACTTCGACTGCAAATTTTTTCGATTCATTATGTTGATTCGTTTTCGGAAGCTGTGTGTTTGTGTGTGTGTTTGGGGGGGGGGTTATAAACTAACAACGTGCAAATGTTCACATTGAAATGCCACTATGGGAATCTAAAATTATGATTTTTCCCCATTAGAACGCCCTAAGGAACCATCCCAGCACTCGCATGAAGTGATTTCGGAAACCCACGGAAAATCGAAATCACGATTTCCGGAGCCGGGAATCGAACCAGGGTTCTTCTGAATGCGAGTCCAACGTGTTACCCTTGCGCCCCCTACCCATTCTCCCCTGAACTTGGGAGTTTAAGATGTTGTGTCCCTTCTTTCTGGCGAAATATCAAATACCACGTCACAAGCGCGCGGAAGTGTGGTTCGCAGTGGTATGCCCTCGAGTGACGGAGAGTCGGAATGCGGCGCGACCTGCCCCTACAGATGTGCCCGCAGCATCTTCGAGGATCTAGGGCGTGATTGAGGAAGGGGAAAGTTCTCCGACGCGAGAGGGCGAAGGTTCTTGGCTCGTTAGGTCCCTCCTCACGACCCAGCTCCACCCTAACCCTCCTCAGTTTCTTCACCCCGCAGATCCCTACCTCTTCGTCTTCCAGAGAGAGCGCGGCCCGAAATGCAAACGAGGCCCCGCGACAGACAAGAGAAAATCTGAATGCAAACGGCCCCCTAAACTCGCCGTACTTAGCCGCCCCCTGGCGACATAGGGGTACAGGGGGAAGGGGTTACTTCTCTTCTTCTGTTCCTCCGTAGCCTCTGGATCGACCGTCTTCTTCGTATCTTCCTCTCAGGACTTGTCGCTTCTCCCTGCGGCCGTCCAAAGGGCATATCCCCTCTCACCCACTTTCCAACCCAACGACCCCACCAAAAACAGCACTTAACTTCTGGTCGCACGCTATCGATTCCAGCTGGAACAAACCGGCGGATAGCTGATTTCTCTTATTTCTTCTTTCTCTCTTCGTGGACGGTGCGTCTATTTCCGAACCTCTTCTGAGAAAGATTTCGACGTCTGCAACCAAATATACAACAGAATGGTTTGGAAAAACTTGCAATAGTCGTTCAGACTTGGTAAAATATAAAGAGCACGTGGTTTGACGAAAAATATTGATAACAAGAAATGCGTATCTAGAAAAACAGAACTTAAACACTACACCACGATGGTAAGACCAAAACATTTTTATGTATGTGAAAGTCAACCGGATAGAGAATATAGATACTTGAGTGACAAACTATTAAAAACATTTATTATTATAAGTAACATGGAGATCTACGAAAATATAGAGTAAATATCAGACGTACTGGAAAAACGAAGATTATTAACATCTTTAGATACACCTACCGAATGAATGAGAACCGGCGAGCAAAAAAAAGTTCCTACATTTTTCGAAGAAATATACGATAGCATGATCACAGAAATGTGGAAGGAGACAGAAAGCTACATCATTAAAGAATCGGAAATAACGAAATGAAACATTTTTTTAATAAAGCACTAAATTCAGAAGGTTGCAAGGCAGAGTACGCCATAAATTAAAGAACAACATACGAACAAGACAGGATAAGACAACATGAGGAGATGTCAACTTTAAACGTAGTAATTTGTACTTGCAATTTCTTAGTATTTTTTGTGATCTAAGTGTAACTTTGAAGCAATATACAATACGTAAAAATAGTCTAGGGATTAATTTGTTTAGCGCCAAATTTGTGTGGCCGAAGTTGTCTGGATATTATTTATTATTTATAGAAATAAAGGGGGTCAAAACGAGTTAGGACGACAGAACGAGGTATCCAAAAACAGGTGACAAAATTTTTCATATTTAAAAGGATTCTATGTTATTAATGATCTTTAACATAATTTTGTACAATTTAGAGTTTCGTTAAATTTTTTGTTAAAAAAATTGAAAATTAAACATCTTTCAGCAACTATCAGCATAAATATTGTACTCAGTATTCCTATTGCAAATTATATGTAATTTAAATAGCTTGAAAGTTTTATCGAAAGCTTTTACTAAACTCTGTTTTAAAGGTTCTTTTATTAAAAAATAGCACAGTGAAACTCTGTTAAGAAGTCAGTAATCAAATTTCTTATTAACCAGAAAAATAATTTTGAAGGGGTTAAATTGGTATCGTATTCAGATACATGTTAAAAATTATTCAATATTATTAATGGATGGACTTCTTAAGTGGGGCCATATTAAGATGGTTTTGCTTTATTTGAAAAGATTTTGGAAATAAAAATACATATTTTTACTAGTTACTTAAGATTGCTACGAGAAATAAGTCTGAGTTTCTGCACGAATTAAAGAGGCTTTAAATTGAATACCCCGCGAACGATATCGCGGTCAACATCTAGCAAACAGGGTGGCTACAGAAAATTGGAAATGAAATTCCCTGACTTTTCCTTGGTTTTCCCTTACAATTCCAAAAATATCCCTGACTATCTGTGCGAAATTCAATTTGCTGCATGAAATGTTTCACAATTTAAGATAAAGTATTACGTCTCGTCAACAGCGAGATCACTATAGACGATTACACAAACCTAGGTACGATGGCAACAGCTAGGAGAGGTCACCCATGGCCTTCTTTAAGGTTTCATCTCAGCATGCACCTGGAGGGATTCTAGGAAACCATGGAAACCGAAATCAGGATGGCAGGAGCCAAAGACTGAGTCCAACAAGTTGCAATTGCGTATCCTTGCTCTGTATTTCGCAATTTAATTATTGCAAACATTCTTCATCACATAATACATACCTCTATATTCTCTTGTTGTACACTCTAAATTTGAATTAGTGAATATTCACAGATTCACACTACTGGATAAAGCAGTTTCAACAATTTGAATCAGTAAAAATAGTCACAGTTTAATTAGTGAATATTCACTGATTTCCTTTAAGAGTGCTAACAGCTCACAAGTGAATCAGTGAATACTCGCCGTTTTTTTTCAGTTGTTTTCAAAGAACAGTTTTCACTTATTGAACCAGTGAAAAATTACTAGAAATTCTGTGGACGCTCACTAATTAACTTGTGGAATGTTGGCAGTCTTTATCGGAATCAGTGAATAGTCACCGATTTCACAGTGGTTTCACACTGATTCAATATGTTGAAACTGCTCCACCCATCGCCATCAATCAGTTAATATTCACTAATTCAGCATTGACGCCGAAGTAAATGGTAATCAAGTTTACCTATGCATGTTCCAGACATAATACAGTTAAGATTAATGACAGTGGCAGTAGGTGAACGGAACACTATTCTCGTACAAAGACAATCCAGGTTTGGTCACTGGCGGGGTTAGTTTGGATTTCCCCATGTTGGAATTGTGCCAGACGATGCCATTGGTATCATGTTTATTAGGGATATCCCATTTCATCCACTCTTCCGGTCCGGTGCTGCTCCATACACATCATTCACCCCGCATAGGATGTCAAAGTCATAGTTGCATAGAGCTGTCAAAATCTCTCCTCTCTGCTAATTGCAATGGGCGTTTTCTGGTAGTTGTCATTTTGAGATACCGGCACAGTAAAATGACTTGTACATGCATGTTAACATTTAATTTTTTGTCATAGTTATAATGCTTGCAGTTAGGAAAAAGTGCACTGCATTTACTTAACAATAATATTTCCGTCCTGCGGTTAATTGTTTGAAGACAATAATGAAAACACAAACACTTAACTATTTTACTGGCGCTACACACATCCAGCATTAAACTTTTTCAATATATAGTAGGCCTACATGACAAACTTTTCCCTGACCTCTGTCGTATGTTGTGTGACATATTGTGTGATATTGTATGTGGTCATCTGCAGGTTGGGGGTAATAGCCATGAGACTCAACAACAAAAAGAAACTTCTAGTTCGGCCGACTAGCTTCATAAAACATCTACGTGAAACTTCAAATAGAAATACACACAACCAAATTTAAATAACAACTCACAAATGTAGAAAATGGCATGAAATTTAATATCACAGTTCTCTCAATGAAGGATCGGTGGATACGGGACTAATTTTGCAATGCTAATCTATTGAATTTGCATGGTGAGTAACGGCATATAATGGATAAGAAAATGGCTAGGAGAAGGTACAATGTAACCAATGCAATGGTAAATAACTGCGAAAAAACTATGGGAAGAAAAACAAATAAAATATCAAATAATACAGCTACTGAAGCCTTCTACCCACTAACTACCGTAGACATTCTGCTACAGAGTCAGACTTCAGCACAGTCCAATCAAGTGTTAGTTCGCTGTTAACGTCTGTCTTTCCATGTAACTAACAACGGTACTGGCTGACCCTGCCTCAGTACTAAAACTGGCAACGATACCAATATATCTTCTCGTAGGACTCCGACGTGGATCACAGCCTCCAGGATTGTGAGCCAGATCTCGTCTCACCCTCCCTCTGTAGCAGTAATATCGGCGTCCCTGGGCCTCGAGCGACGCCAAGGAACACGTACATCTCCTCCGGCGATCCAACAAGAACTGCCCTACATAGCTAGCTAAACTCTCTTACCTACAGGCTTCGCACTCCTCTATGGCACAAGGAATACACTTCTTATACCACAGAATAACATACACATCCTTCCCTGCACATTAAATATCATACGTAAATATACATTAACATTAATTCAGCTCACACAGCTACCAATAAACAATACATATATATTTTAAGGCATTAAAGTCTGTAATATATACATGTCAAATGTATATATTACACCTCTCACAAAATCGCCTCACAATTCCCTGTTTTCCACGTTTTCCAGGTCTGTGGCCGCCATGATGCAAAATAGTATACTTTTATGATATCCTCTAATTTATTTAATTTGTACAAACAAAAAATTTTATCATTACTACTCAAGTTCCAGAGAACATGCTACGCGTGTAATGTTCTTGAGTTTATGTAGTCTCCACACACGTCATCGCAATCACTGCAAATAGACGTACTTTGTGCTGATGGATATGCAACTGCATTGACAAGACCGCGAGGTGGGTTGCGGCAAGTTCAGGCGCTGTGTTTTCTTAGTCGAAGTAGTACCTGCGGTAGGACTATAGTTACCACAAAAATTCACAGATAGCAACACAGTGCGGTGGCAGTTTTAGGCTTGCGGAACGAAGTCTCTGTTGTCATTGCGACATATTAAGGGTGTTCAAGTGGGGGAAAAATGCAAATTTAATATATTTATGTAATTCTAACGGTATTTAAGAGTACAGTTTCCTCAAACTAAACAACCCTAGTTCTCACAGTTACCTTACAAGGATAAGCTATTTTACAAGTTACGCATTAATTACAATAGTTTAAACCAACTGACTTACTGAAATGATACAACACACTATGAAAAAACGTGCAACCTGATTCGTCACGTAACAATTATAAACGCACTACAGGATAGATAGAATCTAAAATAAATCGCAAATGTACGATAAAAAAATTTATAATTTAGTAATTTTATTAAAACGTAAAAGTTATTCGCTGTGAGTATTTCTAATGTATTGGTACGTAGCCCATGACAAGTTATTTAACTGTGAATTGTTTCGTTTAAGTAAATCAAGTTGTATTCAGTATTTGATCGGCAATGTAACACGCAAAATTTTGTTTTTACTCACCGTTATGAGAAAACTAGTGAAGTGAAATTGTTTCTTAAATTGAAACTGTACTCACAAGTATCGTCCACCAAATTAATATTATTTCATGAAAATATAAAGATTTGATGTTAAATACATCAGAAAATTCTAAAATTAGGGGCGTAACCTTAGGGGCAGACCGTCGTAACTGGAACAGGACAAGCTAAGTGATCATTGAACGACTCTTGCACTGTGTTGGTATTATCAACTAAACTGTTTTCTTGGACATAACGGTACTGCGAGTGAACAGTGAATGCTACAGTGTAGAGGAAAATCACCACAACAACAGTAAAAGTAAATAAGTAAAAAAACAGTATTAGTGGTCAGATAACACGTAAATTACAATCATTTATGGAACGGACTATAATCGTTCCCTGAACGTTCAATATATATATATATATATATATATATATATATATATATATATATATATATATATATATATATATATAACCATTTTCGTGTAGTATTTCTCCATAGTACTATATTCCGCCGAAGAATTAATTTGTCAAGATGAGCATTCATGGATATACGCCATTGCTTGCGAATGTTGCCAAGTCGCAGATAAACCCACAAAAACCTAAAAATACAAAGAAAATAAGAAATGCAGCAAATTTTTTTTCCGTAATTTTAATGCATTTTTTATTTTCTGTGTGTTTTTATGTTTTGTGTGTATATCTGCGACTTGGCAACATTCGCAAGCAATGGCGTGTATACATGAATACTCATCTTGTCATATATCCCCATTGCAAAAATTGTTCAAAGATCAATTAATTTGTGTTGTTAAGAGGGAATTTTATGTTATTATCTTAATCTTAATATATATACTGAAGTGTACTGACACACTCTCTCACTTAATCACTCACTCATCAACGCACAGCCCAAACCGCTGGACCTAGAACCATGAAATTTTGACGGAAGCTTCCCCTTGGCCCGTAGGCACCAACTAAAAAAGGATTTTTCGAAGTTCGATAATTAAGGAGGTGAAAAGGAGTGAAATGTGTTTTCAAAGAATCCCTGATATTTCACTAACCGGGAAAGCTATCATAATTTTTATAACGTCATAATATTGCCCAAAGAGATGCGTATTTGTTAAAATTTTCGATTATGCGAAATTCGAAAATCAAGGGGGTGAAGAGCCGTAAAATTAGTTTTTCATTAAACCGTGATTTCTCCTACACGACGGAGTAATAAGGGTGACCTTGAAGCGATCATCAAATGCCGAATTGTCACAACGAGCCAATCACTGAAATGTTGTGTAAGATTCTCGCAGACCCATTCTTTACAATGGAACTTAGAGCGCAGACCATAGACCAGTAATTATATTGGTGAACATTCGGTAGCAAATTTCAGTGCACATTTTAATTCAAGTTTGGCATAAATCCGGTTGGTACGGAAGTCGGCAGATGCCATTTTTAGCAATGCGGGAGGGTTTTGAAACAGTGTATCAGATATCCTTGACATTACGTAGCGTTTTCTTTACGTAGATTGGTTCAAACGTCACATATGGAATTTTTTCGTTAAAAACTTTTTTCTGTAAATCACAACGCATTTTAAGCGCCGGATCATTTCACTTTCGAAAGTTCAAGTACTAATATTTTTTTCTGATTTTTAATGCTTATTCGTGGTTTTTTGAGTTCACGTTGAAGGAAGTAAGGTGAAATCATGGAACAAACTAAAAAATGATTTTTGTATACTTATTTAAGACAAACATTAACACTTTAACCATAAATATTGTACAATATAAATTTCAAAAAATATATATATATATTTTAAGTGGGACACACTGGCTTATGTGTTTCTTTTAAGTTAAAGCAACTTCAATACGAAGATTCTCTGGAATAGGTTTGCTTGACTTCAGTCAGTGTTAAATAAAACATTTTATTTAAACGGTTTTATGCAAATTTAAATATTGATACATGGAAATCCTATAGTAAGTTTCCCTGCATCGTTTTTTATCGTTTACTAGTATATTTAGCATCTATTGCGATATGAAGATAGAAGTTAGATAATTGTGCATGATTTTTACATTTATTTTGCAGAATATATAAAAAAAATTGCTTCTCATAGTTTCGATACCGAATATTTTTTAAATTAAGTTGCGCCTCCTTTACACTTTCTCACGCTATAATTCGAGTTTGTGTTATTTAAATGTCAAATACAGTGTATACGTACATATATATAGGTTTAAGTTTAACTGGCAAGCGCTTCATTTTATTTGAAGGTGATACAAAAATTTTGAAAGTAACAAAAATTAACTGTTCGAATGAGAAGTGCTTACATTCGTAATCAGCAGTTCGCCGCCTCGAACAAAAGAAAAGCGACTCGAGTGGTTAACCTCTGCCACACGCACCAACATGAAGAAAGATAAGAGTTCTCTTTCTTGAGAGGAAAGACGTAACACCATTTAGACCTTGCCCGTCAAGGGCCGCTTTCATTTCAGTTACCGCGCAGGGAAGAGCTTTGTCTCACCGCTACGTTGGCACAACTGCCATCTAGATAAAGGGGTATAGAAGGGAAGGAAAGTTCTTCAGTAAAGAAGTCCTCGCCGTTCGCATAAACAGAGTTGTACACTGAAAAAAAAAACTTAGAATTGAGACAACCAATTTACATTGAAGTAAATACAAAATAATTTTTTGGTGACTGCGATATTTAGGTGGTGACTGGTGACAGCAATTTTTTTTTGGTTAGTGTAAAGAAAAAATATTGTGAAACCTTTTCTTTCACTTTAATAAAGGATGAGATAATATAGGAAAAAGCCAACCAATATCTCTATTACTAGAGCTACTGACCAAATGGAAACCAAACGCCTGTAGAAGTCATAAGAAGTATATTTAAACAGAATTCATATGATAGGAAAAATAATGACTTCTACAGACATGTCAGGCAACTAAATAAATAAATAAGCAGGAAT
>PNEQ01012998.1:0-17129 GCA_003012365.1 Medauroidea extradentata
TGTCCAGAACATTTAATAGCCAAACTACGTAATAAGTGGTGATCAGAGCATAAACGTAACTCCACTACCCGACTAGCGGCCACAAGGAATGACAGCACGTGGGCTGGCTCGGTGTTGGACAACTGGGGCAAGGGCTGGATAGACTGGAATAATAATTTCTCATTAAAATGAGTGTTACTCACCCCTGGTGTTTCCATGGGACTTGGCAGACGTAAGCTAGACGTTTCGCCCCGTTCACTACGAAGAAAATCAACGGCAAGACGCCGTAACTGTACAACCGTCGAACCCACGTCATATTGAATCACGCAATCTTGCAGAAAGGCCTCAAGGTCTGCCTTACGAAGTCCATAAACGAATGAAACGTTGCTTGCCATCGTAAACATGAAAAATAAAGTGGCAGGTATTAGCACACAGCAGAGTTGTAGCGCAAAAATTTGTAACATACCGCGTGTTGCGGGATATAAAAAATATTACAAATTGAAACAAATATTGAATCAAACAGGATTTACTAGTCAGAAATTACAAAATTGGCAATTTAAATATGTGTCCACAGTGGACATTACTAGCGTCTGTGAGACTGAAAATTAATGTTAGAAAAAAGTTACAAATTATATTAAATAGTTTTACAAAGATCACAAATACAAAGTATACAAACTAAAAAAAAAATCTGGGCAAGTCATTACAAATGGTAGTTACTTCCGCGGGCTCCAAAATATCAAAATCGCGAGAAGCAAAGCCAGAAGTTAACAAAGCAACACACGTGTGCGCGAAAAGCCATCGGGCAGTCAAACAACAGTTAAATACAACAGCTAATAAATTCCAGGTAGAAAAATCACATAGCAAAAAAGCAATAACAAAACCTACAAAAAACATTTTAATACCAAGACATAATTTTTATCAGACGGCGACCGAAAAAAGGAATTTAGAAAAGACATTAAAGCAATAAAATAAACTAATTTAAATACAGCACATGACGGCAGCCGCCTTGCTCGCCATGGAGGGACAAGTCCCCAACCTACCCTATCACACTACACTAGGAGCTCGGAAGTACTTACATTATCAGTGCCCACGACCTGAAGAGAAATAGAAAAGAGAGTGAGCTGACGGCCCACGCAAGAACCTTAGTTCAACCTGGCCAGAGTCTAGTTAACGCGCCTGCGCAGGGAAGAGGAGAAGGGGAAGCATAGAGTAAGTGCACAGAAATATAGCAATACAAAACAACAGCCTTCCGAGCCATAAAATAGTCACATGGTCCACTGTGCACCGCCGCGCCGACGAGAGCGCTGTAGGCACCCAAACGGTGCATTACAACACATACAGAGAAGATACATATCTGCAAGATATGTTTGAAATTTCATCAGGACATTCCCCATGTAACTGGTCTGACATACGAACAGACATTGGCTGAGCACAGGAGGCACTGCAACGAGTACACGCCAGTGAGAGCAGAAATGCCACAGCCAGAGAAGGATGGCAAACATCCTGTGCTCAAGTTTGCCAACTACCAGATTGGTGATAAAGTACCTGTCATCTACGCTGATTTTGAGGAAATGCTGGTGCCTGTGCAGACGTGCATACCAAACCCTCAGACCTCCTCCACATACATTTATCAGAAACAGGAACAATACAGCTATTGTTTGAACACCAATATCGACGATGATTTTGTTCCGACAGCCTAAACATCAAGCCTGGCCAGAACACCTATAATTTACCAAAAACCTAACGCAGTACAACATTTCATGCAAGATATAGTGAGAATTGGTAACCTAGTGAAAGATATTTACAGTATATCTGAACCAATGAGACAGCTAACATCAGATGAGCAGTCTACCTACTCTCTTGCCACTACCTGCTGCTACTGTTCAGAAACCTTCACTGCAAAAAATTGTTAAGTCCATGACTATGACAATTTGACCAGAAATTACATCGGACCAGCCCGCAACAGTTATAATAAGCTTCGTCGCCGTCCCAAGAGATTGCCAGTTCTCTCCCATAACGTAACATACGACGAAAACTTAATAATAATTAAGCAGTCAGGTTATGATGCCTGTGATATTTCTATAACCCCACACATGGAGGAAAATTTAATTACCTTCAGTAAAAGTTTAGATGAAAATTTTACATTACAGTTCATTGATACTTTTCTATTCATGTTTGCCAGCCTCGCAACACTTGCACAGAACCTACTATCAACCGAATTTAAGAATACAGCAAGATTATTCAGCCAAGACGAGATGGAGTTGGTGACTCAAAAAGGAGTGTTCCCCTACGACTATGTCGATTCATGGGGGAAATTCGAGGAGCCGCAACTTCCATCTCAAGAAGCATTCTTTAATCGACTCACCAATTGCATCATCACCGTCAGCAACTACCAGCACGCCCAGCAAGTCTGGATGAAATTAAATTGTGAGAAGCTTGGAGAGTACAGCAACATATACCTCAAGACTGATATCCTACTTCTGTGCGATGTGTTTAAGCATTTCCGGGGGCTGTGTCTAAAGATGTATGGTCTAGACTGTGTACATAACATAAGTGGCCCCAGTTTTCCCTTCCATGTGATGCTTAAAAAGACCAAAGTGGAGCTCGAATTAATCACAGATTATGACATTCAACTGTTCATTGAGGCTGGTATCCGTAGAGGGGTAGCTCAGTGTGTCAAGAGGCACAGTGTGGCCAACAATAAATATTTACCCACCACACATGATTCCAGCAAGTCACCGGCCTACCTCCAATCTGTAGATGCAAACAATTTGTATGGCTGGGCCATATCTTTACCCTTACCTCATTCTAGCATTAACTGGACAGATACTGATTTAGATGTGATGTCTGTGCCTGATGATGGCGATGTAGGCTACATATTGGAGGTAGATGTGGAATATCCATCATCACTCCACGAACATCACAAGGACATGCCATTCATCCCGGTGAAAAAGCACCATCCCAGGTCCAAACAAACCAAGCTCATGACTACCCTTCACAGCTAAAACAGTTACATTATTTACTATGTTAATTTGAAACAGGCAATTAGCCATGGGTTGGTGCTAAAGAAGGTGCACAGAGTACAGCAATTCAACCAAATGCCATGGCTGAATCCCTATATTGATTTGAACATTGAAAAGCACATAATGGCTGCAAACGAATTCTAGACAGACTTTTTTAAACTAATGAACAACAGTACATTTGGAAAATTTATGGAGAACAAGAGAAAGTGGCAATGAATGGAACTTGTATGTGTTGAGAAACATGCCAAGAAACTTATCTCAAAACCGATGTTCAAGTGTCGCACAACCTACGATGAAATTCTTCAAACTTCAAAATGTAACATGATAAAACTTTATTCAATAAACCTATGCATGCGGGATTTGTAGTACTCCATCTCTCGAAGACGTTGATGTACCTCTTGTAATTATGTGATGAAACCCAGGTATGCCAGTAAGCTGGAGCTGGCATACATGGACATGGATTCCTTTGTGTACGTAATCGAAACCGACTATTTTTTACCAACATCTAGCCTCAGACCCAGCATTCATGTCTGAATTCGACACTAATGGATACCCACTCACTCATCCTTGCTATTTACCTTCGAACATAAAGGTGATTGGTAAGTTTAAAGATGAGTGTCGTGGAGATGATACGGTCGAGATTGTCGGGCTGAGAGCGAAACTATATACCTGCAAGTGTTCCACCAAGGAGGTTAAACGTGCCAAAGGAATCCAGAAATGTGTCTTAAAAATAAAATATCTGTCGAGGATTATAAACGTATATTACAGAATCAGCAAGTGATGAGAGTTGATGTGAACAATATAAGATCATTTCATCACGATGTATATACACAATGCAGAAAGAAACTGGCACTCACGTGGATGGACGACAAATGCAAAATCTGTGAAGATGGTCTGCACACTGTACCATATGGATATAATCAAAGAGCAAGTTGAATTGGAGTGTTTGAAGCTTTTACACTTTATTTCTTGTAGTACTTACTATTTTTAGCATTGAATAAAGAATTTTAAGTGCTCTGTTAATTTCATCCTAATATATATTTTTAGCAGCACACTGGAGCTTGTGCAAAAGGTGTTAGGTGTGTTACATTTTCCCCTTACTATTTTTTCGGTGTTTTCCTCAAGACTTTTCAGCGTTGTGTCTCTATCATACTAAAGAGGAATTAATTTTTCGTCATGCATGTTGCAATCATCGTACATCATGTGACATTAAATTATGTTTATCAAGAATCTTTGACATTTGACTCACAGCACACTGGAGTCCATTCAAGAGAATTGAGGCATGTTGTAATTTTCCCCTGTTGTATTAATTTGCTTTTCGGCAATTTTCAGTGCTGTTTGTTCTTCACACTGGAGATCATGCAAGAGTTGTCATGTATGTTGCTTAGATCACAGCCATTGAAATTTAAATATGGCTTCAACACCCCCCTACTGAGAAGATTCCACCAGCAAGATTTACTTCAACTTTGAGACTGAGAAGATGTTGCCACCATTGCGACAATGCCAGGATCTCGCGCTCAGTGCCCGATGATCTAGACGATCATTCCAGGGAAGTCAGCTTCGGACTGCTTGCTGAGTGGTAACAGGAGAGGGTACGCTAAGAGTGCGAGAGTTCTGGCATCGTGAAAGAAGATTACTTCATCGTCTTGTGGAGAGAATGAGATATCCACTATTTTGCATTTACGATTCCATGCATCGGAGTTGTTGATTGTAAAATGATTATTCATGTAATTCACACTGCTATAATTGTCGATGGTATCGTACTCGCAATTCTTACTCTTACTTTTATCTTCTCCCTTTCTATATCCATCAATCCTTACTCATCTTCTTTTCTGCAGTCATCTTTTTGTGCATTCCACGTCCGCTTTGTTGTTAGGGAACTAATTCCAAGAGGAAAGTTTTCCTATTTCGACCCCTAAACTGCCTGTACAATATGCTGATAATGCTTGAGAAAAGTTTTATTAGCAGACCCAAGCCTCGGGGAAATGTTTGCATAGTTCTATGCAGATAGTAAGTGTGAGGGAAGGCTCGTTTTATACCTCAAAGAAACACGCAACCATGCATATTTTTTATATATTTTAAATATTTTTAATTGGTACTGATATTCATTACATATGAATATTACCTACACACAAACTTAAAATAATTTATTATAAATGAATTACACACATGCTTCTTGATAAACAGGATATGGCCAATTCCTCATGGGTGATTGGACTGCAGAGCTTGCAGAATGTCAGAGCCTGAGAAATTTCATGGGGGAGAGGAGCCAGAGTGGGGGATTGGTCTGGGGTGCAGGACAATGACAGAGCATGAGTAAAAAAAAATTCTAGGAGCTGCCAGAATGACAGAGCATGATAAAGATACAGATCATTGCCAATTCTTCATGGAAGGATTGGTCTGGGTGGCCAGAGCAGGGGGAGTGGTCTGGGGGGGTCAGAGAATGACAGAACATGAGAAATATACAGGCTCTGGCCGATTCTTCATGGGGGAGGGAAGCCAGAGTGGGGGATTGGTCTGGGGAGCAGGATAATGACAGAGCATGAGTAAAAAAAATTCTAGGAGCTGCCAGAATGACAGAGCATGATAAAGATACAGGTCATTGCCAATTCTTCATGGAAGGATTGGTCTGGGTGGCCAGAGCAGGGGTAGTGGTCTGGGGGGTCAGAGAATGACAGATCATGAGAAATATACAGGCTCTGGCCGATTCTTCATGGGGGAGGAAAGCCAGAGCAGGGGGGTTGGTCTGGGGAGCTGAGAATATGGAATGATAGAGCACGAGTAAGAAATTCGAGGGGAGCCAGAGCAGAGGGGTTAGTCTGGGAGTCAGAGCAGAAGGATTGGTCTAGGGAGCTGAGTATATGGAATGATAGAGCACGAGTAGAAAATTCTAGAATATAAATTGCAGAAGAGTGGCATCATCAAGATAACGGGTGGGTGATGTCATCAAAGATAGCGACAGGAAACAAGATGGTGACCGAAGTGATGTAATCTAAGATTGTTGCAGTGACATCATCCAAGATGGCACACGGGTCACGTGTTCCAAGATGACAGCCGCGGCTACCTCACCCCCCACCCCACACCCCTTTCCCTGCACATATATTTTCTCTCTACTTAAGTGACCTTTAAGGCTGGAACTCCACCTCGGACTAACGTACTTAATGATGTGTGTGTTTTATACTGGAAAAATTAACGGTACACATTTACAAACCTCATAATTTAAACATAAATCGTAATACATATATGAGACGAGATTGCCTATCTCCTTTACTGTACAATATATTTGTGCTGACACGGACATGCAAAGGTTTACTATAGTGCTGGTGATTCATTGAGCAGTTTAACGAACATAATAAAATACTCGTATTGTTTCACTTGAAAGCTTAATAATTTTTTAACAAACACAAATTCAGTCAGGATCAAATAGTTGTTTACGGCTATGTGAGCTATTTAAGGTACGACACATGATATTTGTAGTGAATGTCTACCATCGTCTGATTTATGTGATAAAAATCTCAAACAGTTCGAAATAAAGAGTTCCATAAAGGTGACGTGCATTACGTATGTCTCTACATCTTTGAAATGCAATAAAAATGTCCTTGTGTTATACAAGTTGGTAGGATCTTACCACACCTTTGCTGTTCTCGACATAGCATATATTTGTACTCCACAATAGTTGTGCAACATATTATTAACATCAACGTAAAGTAACATCAGTCGCAGAAAACGTTCTTTAGTACTAAGTACGTTTTATTAATTTCAGTTAAAACCTTTGAAAAGTAGATTTATAAAGGTATATATCTCCCTTACAAGTTACCGTTCGACACTGCTCGCATGTAAAGTTTTCTATCACATTTTGGACAGAGAATCATCTCAGGGCATTTACACTGATTGAGACGTTCTCGTGAACTTATTGAAGTATGGATTATGTTGTGTACAGTGATTGTCCACTATAAACTGTCCAGTGAGCAAAACACACATGCACGCACTATTCCCCATGCTCTCCTGGCTCTTTACCGCTGTAGCCCAATCAATCAACTATCTCTCCTAGACAATTGCCATCAGAGGACCGTTTTTGTAACAACTCTAACATTACTAAAAAAAAAAAAAATTGAAAATATTCCGATATCCCGACGGTACAAAAAGTTTAATCCAATTAGAGGGTGGCCACCCCTGTTATTTTAATAACGGTTTAAGGCATCAGCCAGCATTTGATATGGGTTTGAAGAGCCCAATTACATAAAGCAGTGTTTAGACTGATGTCGTTTTACATAATTCTGTTTCTGATATTTGATTAACATACAGTTTTAAAACTTTTTATACATAGGCTCATTACTCCGTTAATATGAAACCTAGATAATAAGTGTCCTATATTTTCTACTTTATTTTTCGTGATGAATCATCTGCTGCGTCTTTACCTGTTGTTCAGGAACGTCCTGTTATAAGAGAATGTATACAGAATGATACAACAATACATGCCATAGTTGGAGGGAGAGAAATATGGACCGAAACAAGACGGAAATGTTCAGTAAATATAGGTTCTAAAACGTACATCTTAAGAACTGTGAGCAAATGTTTAACGTCGCCAGAGTTATATGGCATATCTTCTGCTCCAAGCTCTTTGCTCTTACGGACAATCTACAAACTACATTACACACATGAGGACACAGTATTCAAACACATGTTCGCTGTAGGAGCAAGCTGGTGTACTTGTTCGTGTCGTCAATTTGAACTTGGTTCATAGTTCTCAGTAAGCGCAGTGAACGTTTGTATTAGTTGTAATGACATTGGTGTTAGTTTAGATTATAATTGTCGTGAGTGTAGCCTGCAGTTCTATGCACAGTCGACTCTTATCATTCCACACGGGAAATGGCAGCCATAACCTGATGTTATGGTCTGGCATAGATGCAACCGATAAACCCAAGTTCTGTATAAGATGTAGAATTGCAGCAACTGTCAGGGTTAGTCATCTAACTGTCTGGGTGACACTGCATCAATAGTTGTTACACCGGTATCGTGTACTTGTTTAAGCCCTTCAATAATATGATCCCGCTGTCCGATTGCAGTTTTTACCAACGGCTATTGCAAAGAAGTGGTGATGAACAACATTTCACGACAAGGCTTCTGTTCACAGGTGGGGTTGGTTTCATGCGAAGATGGAATTGTTAATTTATATAATGAACATTTGTGGGTAGCTGAAAATCCACATGCAGTTGTACATTATTCAAAACAATTCAGATATGTGTTTCGGACCCCATGTTTATTGGACATTTCCTTCATGTTATGACTCATACTACAAACTCACCGAATACGGAATACTTTACTTCTTAGCAACCAGTATCATGTTTCAAATCATTGTAAAAATATGTGATATAGCCATATTTATGGTCATGCCTATTCTTTTTGCACAAATGCTGTGCGAAAAGTAAAGAAAAAATGCTGGTATTTTTGTCTCTATTTGTGCAAATTATTTACAGAAGATAGGATATTTAAAACTTTAGTTGCCATTTTCTTCTTGGCTACACCGCATGCTGCTGAACTTTGTGCTCATATTTTCCAGACATTGGAAGCAAAATTTTACTTATCACAGTAACAAATGTTGTAATATTTGTTCCACGGCCACTCGCAACTCTGGGCTGCGTAAAACAATTGGTTGAAATATATAGTTTGTTTTTCATACGCTGCTTTGTAATCTTCAGAAATGACAGACTTGCAATACTATAATTTTACTGATTGTGCAGTGTAAATGGGGTACTATCAAAATTAGACGTTTTATCTCAATAAATCCCATTATTTTCTAAATGTGACTAACATACATATTTATTAGTTGCTTTACTACAAAATTGCACAACTTTATCACTAAACCCATACGAAATCAAAACTTGAAAAATAAAGTGTCAATATAAAACATTTTATTTAAACTGGGTCACTTCTTCTGGAAATAGAATATGAAACCTGTGTTTGCTTACGTAGGTTATTCTTTTACAATATTAGAGCTACAATATTAAGGCCCAGTATACATATTTTTTAAAACTTAATATCCAAAATGTAAATATTTGTTTGAATTGCTGAATTATGACAATGTGATACAATGTTTAGTCTATATAGTTATTTAGTACTATCTTTATAAATGACTGGCAAACAACAGTAAAACATACTAAAATTAAAGTTAGGATAATGGATAGTCAAATTATAATATTTGTTTCTGAAGCAGTTAGTTATTACTCTGAATAAGACAGAAAATTTTTCATGAAGCAGATTATTCTACCAAAATTATGGGTCTACATAATAAATTAAAGCTTAGATAAATGCAAAACTTGGATAGTATGATCATTCTGTAATGTTATCTTTCTAAATGACATATATATGTACAGATACGAAGTTCCGAACTCAGTGCTTAGTTGGTGAACAACAAAATATCAAGATTATTTCAAATTAATCATGGAATACGAAAAAAACTATATTACAACGAATACTTTCGAAAAACCAACATTTTTTTACAATAAGTACTTGACGTGTTCGAAAAATATAAAACTATGTCACTTAATGCATGTCTACCGAGTTAGAGAGAATATAGTATAATAAGAGCTACCTTCTGCTCGATTAAACATGTGACAAATAATTTAATACAAAACAATTAAATAATAATATTATATAAAATTGATTTTGAGCCAATATTTATTGAGAGGCCTATATATTCGCAAAATATGTGCAGCAGACCGGTGCAGTCAGGATAAACCAAGAAGACAAAAATAGCCAAAAGCTGTTTGAGGATTAGAAAATTTAAAGTAGAAATGTATTCAGAACCTGTTAATTAGTAAAAAAAATAAACTGTAACGATGTTTCCCGAGGATATAAACACATGAAATTATTCATAGCTATTTAAGAAAAAATATTCATTTAAACCAGTATGGGAATTTACATCATTTGCCACAATATGTGGCTACAAGTTATTTAAAACAAGTTTAATTATTTCAACTGAATATCTTCAGTTTACTGTAAAGTCAATGTTCCGACGTTTACATGTGTTAACAGTGAATAACAAAGGCTAATTCGTTGAATGGCTGCAAGCAGTCCTATGTATACTTGATGTATTATCCGTGCTATAGTTAAGTATACTGTCACTGCACAACGATGTGTCGAGACTATGCTGTGTGGTGCCAGATGTCGTTGTCACATCCTGACTGAGGTCTTCCACACTACCAGATGCAGGTGTCACTGATTCTGTCACATTTGTTGCTGTAGAAAGTAACGAATCTTTTCCCAGAGGACAGGAGTACATAGGAAACCAATTGGAAGCGGGTCGCGGTAAACGCAGGGCCGATAGCACATGCAAGGGCTGAAAGCGACGAATACCATTCTCGTCAAGAACAGAGTAGGCAATTTGACCTGTAAGGATCGCATGTGCTGCTTCCCGTGGCACAACTGCTTGTAGGCCCCTCTTGAGAATCAACAGAGGCCCATAGTGTTTCCTGGATCTGATGAACTCCTCCATTGCAAGAGAGTTTTGAAACAATATACTGGGTATGTCATCCGATGATTCCAAGGGCAACTCTATGTCCTCTTCTTGGAGCCGCATTAAAGAAGTACTCTTCTGAACGAGTTCCTCAACTGTCGTAACAAAAGCATGGCTACCTGCATTTCTCTTGAAGTGCTCCAAAGCAGATACCTGCCCGGGTCTATCGTCTGCAAGTTGCTTCATTATCACGAGTCGGCGGAGTAAGCTCGCGACTAAAGGGTCCTCGTAGAAAACTTGCGATGATTGTGGGTTTGACAAAACTTCCAAAAGACTGGCTGCAGTGTTCGCCATGCCGAGAGATTCAGCTAAACCCACTGCCTGCAGCAGAAGTTCCTTCACATCCACTTGGTCCAGCAACTCCGAGTCCCACTCATCGCTAATCTCTTGAATAACAGTTATGACTGCTCTTTGAATCTCTGTCACTTTAATTTGTTCACTTAAATCAGTTTTAATGGACTCTATTTCCTTACACACAACTGAAATATCATCGAAGGCTGCAGCCAAAGTGTTTTCATTCTTACAGTTACAATTCTGAAGCAAGGCCATTAGACTTTCTACTGCAGAATCATCTTTCCTATCCTGGAGTTCATTGTTTAATATTCCAGTCCTAGTGTTATGCTCATTTGTTAACTTATCACAGATCACAGCAACATTTCCCGGCGTTGCAATGAATCTGTGAAGGCTATCAACTAGCGATTCCATTACTTTATACTCTGTGTTAGTAACACATTTAAATACATCTTCAAAAATGCTTCCAATAATCGACATAAGTTTTTCCTTGCTTTTTAAACACTGCTCTTCTGCATTTAAGATAATTGCCTTGAACACAGCCTGCACTAGAACTTTCACAGAGCTTTCCTTTTCAATAACATGATCTCTTTTAATACAAAATTTACTGTGTTTGTTTCGCTTGATGAAGTCCAACATTTCACTGCCTCCATGTGCGATCATATAAAAAACTTCACCCATTTTCATAGCACATTTTCCCTTGAGCCCCAAATTTTCTGTGATCTTTAGTGCTATCTTCATCATAGATTCAGTAACAACAGTATTTACATCAACAGCGGGTATGTCAACTGGTACCTGCCTTCCAACGGACATACCTGCTTCAGAAAGTTGTCTCAGCATTTTAGAGTCTATGGCCATTTCTTTTCTCTTTGAAAAACAAGGAGCAACAGCTGTTTGTGGCTGCAGCAAGTTTAACTCCTCTGGTAATACTTCGAATCCTTGTACAGAAAACTGAAGTTCACCTGATGGACTATCTTGTAGATTCGGAGCCACAAAATGGAGTCCTTCGTCAGTATTTACTATATGACCAGGTACAAATGTTACACTGTCGAATGTTTCAACCACACGCCCAGGGACAAAACGAGGTCCTTTAGATGTATCGACAACTTGACCAGGTATGAAACGCGAACCTTCGTATTTAGTGGAAATCACTTGGCCAGGAATGAATGTTGGTCCTAATTTTGTTTCTACTACTTGACCAGGAAGAAACCGTAAACCATCACAAGTCTCTACTGTTTGGCCAGGAACGAATTTTGGACCCAAATGTGTATCAACAACTTGTCCAGGCACGAATTTCAGACCTTCTTTAGTATCAACAACTTGACCTGGTACAAACTGTTCACCATTGTCAGTCAATAGCATCTGTCCTGGAATAAATTTCCTTTCTTCAGAAACTATACCCGGAACAAACTGAATTTCTCCGACATCACTATGTATAAGTTCCCCTGGTACTATTTTACCTACTGGAAGTCCCTCTGTAAGGCCCGGAAAGAACTCTACACCATCAGCAGTCTGTAACAGGTGTCCAAAAATTCGTTTCTTCTTATGCCCAGTGTACAAAATTTTTAGACTTGAAGGATGTATAATAGGGATATCTAGATCAATGTTTTTAACAATGACATCAGTTATACACTTTGCAGTTGAAAACAACAACGCAGAATTATCCTCAGCGATGCTAGTCTTTCCAGGAATGAACATTTTACTAGAACCTATTTCAATAATCTGACCTTCCAAAAATTGTGGACCTTGTGTTGTGTCAACAGTTGTCCCAGGAACAAATCTTAATGTTTGGCATTCGTCACTGACAGTAATTCCTGGTACAAACTGATGTACTTGTTTAGTTTCATCCATAACTGTTTGACCAGGTATGAATTTTGTATCATTACCCAATACAAACGTTCGCCCTGGTACAAATTTCACTTGTGCTGTGCGTGACTTTACAACCTGACCTGGAACAAATTCCCAGTCTTTGTTTGTCTTCACATTTAGACCTGGAATGAACATGACATTTCCATGAAGAGCAGAGATCGTTTGACCAAGAATGAACTCTGGCCCTTCTTCTGTCATTACTGTTTGTCCAGGAAAAAATATGAATTCATCTTCTTTCGCAACTACTTGACCAGCCACAAATTTGGGGCCTTCGTTTGTGTAAACAGTTTGGCCTGGCAAGAATTTAGGACCTTCTGGAGTTTGAACTGTCTGTCCAGCTACAAATGTTTCTCCATCTCGCGTAGTGAGATTCTGCCCTGCTACAAATACTGGTGTTTTCTTACCAGTGTTATCCTCTGCAATCACCTTTTGACCTGGAATTAAAACTGGTCCATCGGGTGTATTGACAGTGATCCCTGGTACAAATTTAGCACCAGAATTGGTTTGTAATGTTTGTCCAGGTACAAATACTTGCCCATGAGAAGTTTCCACAAATTGTCCTGGCACAAACTTCTGTTCTGTAGCTATGTCTAAAACTAAACCATTAATAAACTCTTCTTTACGAAAAATTTGTATCTCATGGCCTTTTTCCAAGTTTTCCATTATCACTTGTATTTCTTCACTAGTTGGTAAACTATAAGGTGTGTTTGTATTTGATAAAACTTCTCGTACACCAACAGTTTTGCACAGTAAATCTTTACGAATGTTCTGGATTGCCTTCTGAACTTCATCTTCTGGTACCTTCATAAATGGAATTAAAGGAACTACAGCCATTACAGGATCAAATCCTGCTATTTCTCCTTTTGTTCCTATTAGCTGCTGTTGTATGATACCAGGTACAGATGCACTTAAATCGACATTGTTAATTGATGCAACAATTGGAGTGGGAAGTTTCGTAATTGGTAGTACTCCAGATAATTTAGACATCTCTCTTTCCACTACTTCCCAGTCCCACGATTCTACTATAGGCTTGGCAAGATCTCGCCAATCTCCATGGGCGATATACATACATGTGTTTGCTTGGCTAAAATCAGGTACAAAATTATTCCAGCTCATAATCTTGTATTCTGAAAATACTTTGCTTTCTGCCCCTTCTGTTTCAGATGGTTTCCTAGAAGTTGTGTTGCTGAGTTCTAATTTTACTTTTTTTGCAATAATTTTTTGCGTTATTTCCATTTCTTGCATCTCTGCTACTCTTTCTTTCTCTTCGAATAACTTTTTTACCAATTTTAGTCCATTGCTTTTTCTCTTTTTCCTCTTCTTAGATGCAACATCATCCATTTCCCAAAGCTTCTGAGCATCTTCAGAAGGACCCTTCCCTTCCCACAAATCCACGTCTTCCATAATCATGTCCTTGACATCCAGGGTGACATCGCATCCCTGTCTCAGCCTCAGAAGAATAGTGTCAGAATTTTTAGCAATCATTAGGTTCCTCACATCTCCATCTCTAACAGCAGCTTCTAAGTTGGCAGGGATCACCAAGCTGCAGCAATGCTCCTCGACTGCGTAAACGAAGTGATCACGGAGCGTCGACATTCCATTCTTTCCTTCCAACACCTCTGTAAGCATTTTCTGCTCCTGCGATGAAGAGTCCAAGATGGGAAACACATAGCGGTATTCGGAAGCCAAGACATGACGCTTGTAATCACCTCCACAGCTGGGTAGAAAGTGATGTGTCGGTTGTCCCTCGGCCTTCGTGGTGATGTGACACTTTCCAGCATGGTCGGTGTTCTTTACCAATATCACGGGTGCATAGTGGTGGCTCGGCAAACCATAAGACTTGCTGGTAATACGACAAAATCTCTTAGCATCTGCCGGCGAAATAGGGGGCAGCAGTGGGAAATAATTTGGTTTCGGCAGGCCCCTACTGCGGCCAGTTATTCTACAGAAAGACATCGTAATATGAAGATTAAAATAAACACTATGCACTATGTTCAGAAAATATTAACGACACTGCAGTACTCGACGCCTTCATTTACAACAAGTAATACATTTAATATTTTCCATAACCATAAAATTAAAGAGTTATTGAACAACACGAAATAATTTTTTATCGACAACACACCGCAAACACATGGATACCAGCTGGACAGCCAGTGTAACTTCAGTGCAGTAACACAGGTGAGTCATCTAGTCAACAAGAAGATGTAGCGGAATGTTTGCGACTTGCGCGTGCACTAACGACATGACAGCAAGCGAGACGGGCGACGCGATAGACCGAGAATAGATACGACGGGTCTGGCTCGCGGCACGCAGCAGGAAGACGTGTGCTCTTGTACGTTCTCAGGAGAGACGCGACCCGGTACTGAGCGTGGCGTGGCGTGGCGAGGCGAGGCGAGGCATGGTGCCAGACCTAGCGGCCGATCTTAACCGATTATAGCCGAGCGTGCTCGTCACGTCTGGCAACGCTCGCTGGACGGCTGCCCTACCTAGCCTTCCTCACCAACGACTGAAGTGTTCACCACCGCGCCCCACGCCACATTTCTAGACATCTCAGGTACAGTCACCAACAGACATATTTTCTTAAATGCCAGACGCCGAGTTTTATACATGAACTTGCCCAACCACGTAATTCCACTTTTCACAACGAACAAAAGTTTGGGTGTGCGGATAAGAATTTATCTCTTCACATTCACAGTACAGTCGTACCAACCACAGTTTGTTGGTTTAATGTGTACGTATATGGTACCTAAATATTTCATTTAGGAACTCAGATAAAGAAAACAAGTAATTAACCTTGTTATTTGGAACGAAAAACTTTAATTGCATAAAAATTATAACTTATTCCAATTAAGTTGCAACAGGGATGTCACCTAATTTTATTCTGTTTAAAATTACGTTTACTTAAATGAATTTCGATACCACACTTTCTTTATTTGCGTCTGTAAAATACGAGAATAACGTCAATTAATAAAAGAGCATTAATTTTAGCTCAGAGAAACGAGTGCTGCCATGTTGATGTCGCTGTGACGTCATTGGACTGTGGCACTTATTATTGCATGTCTGTTTACACAAGCTCCACACCAACTTACGTTTATTTAGTGAAATTGCATTAAATCCAGTAGTTTGTGTGGAATGATCGCGTATGATTGGCACTCTGAAGAGTTATAAATGTGTATAGTAGCTCCTTTGCACAGCAATACAATAAAATTTACTCCAAACGCCGTTTGACAATACAAGACGGATTGCGTGGTTCCTACAAGACGAGGCCTAGTCAGTTGTTAGCGACAAACGTACAGTCTATGTATGCATGGGTTCTTTCAACGTGTTGTATGACATAGTATGAATTATATGAGTTCTTTTAATATGAACGTTGTGACCAAATGTGCACCTCACTGCGTTTCTGCAGTTCTAGTTTGTGGCCGCCTCACCTGTGGAAATAGGCGAGTTCAAGGAACCTCTGACTAGCCGATAATACGAGTGGCGGGCGGAATCTCGGGAAATACGTCAATAGATGGCAGCACTGCGGACTGCAGCTGTCACAGCCGCATACAAGAAACATAGCAATAATTATTGGCAGGAAAAGTTGTATTTTTAGTAGAAAACTAATCTGTTGTATTAATTTCCCGGCTCGCGCAACCATAACGCTCTTTCACAAGTCGGCTAGAGTTAGTTTTGTTCGAACACATTCAAACTATTAGCCCGGTAGGTTCACTTTTTGGAAGCAAGTGAACTTCATCCGGTTGACTTTTTAAACCCATATTTATTATTCTTGACCTGAAACAACGAAATTTATTCGTAAAAAGTTATCACTCCGGAATTTAAATAAACTGACATTAACTGACATTACATAAACTCAAACATATCACTAAAACGGTGCAATGTGCGAGAGCTCGCTGCATTTTCTCCTCTGAACTCAGTACGAGTTAAGGTCCCTGCCCTTCAAGTGCGCTGCAGCGAGTTACGGCTACTCTTTCTAGACGAAGCTATTTAACGCACATTATATCTGTATATCTACGACAAGAACACACACTTCAAACTTTGTCGCTATAGTTTTAAAAATTCGGAACGTTTATTAGAAACATAATTTTCGATTCCCTAAAAATGGTCAAAAATATTGTTTTCCAGACTGTCGTAACTGGAAAAATAACAAACAGATAAAAACACAACTATAGAAACAAGTGTTAGACTTTGAACTGTGCTGGCCACAGATAAAACAATGCGGTCCCATAGTGAAGCACTGCACGCCTCTTGAGAGGAGATATTGCATTATATACATCAGTCAACGGCAATCTTACCACTCCTGCCTCACACACACTAACGCAACAAATCTTGGTGCTGGCCACAGATAAAACAATGCGGTCCCATAGTGAAGCACTGCACGCCAGCTGAGAGGAGATATTGCATTATATACATCAGTCAACGGCAATCTTACCACTCCTGCCTCACAC
>PNEQ01012999.1:0-17128 GCA_003012365.1 Medauroidea extradentata
ATGGGAGAAAAAAAATCAAATGAATGACAGAGCAGGATAAAACTTAATACAAGACTATTCTCGAAAGAATGACAGAGCAGGAAAAAACATGGAAGCCAAAGGATTATTCTCGAAGGAATGAGAGAGCACGAAGTAATGGAATGATAGAGCAGGAGAAAAAAAATTAACAGAATGATAGAGCAAGAGAAAATGAAATACAGGACTATTCTCGAAAGAATGACAGAGCAGGAAAAACCTAGATTATTCTCGAAGGAATGAGAGAGCATGAAGTAATGGAATGATAGAGCAGGAGAAAAAATTAACAGAATGATAGAGCAGGAGAAAATGAAATACAAGATGGCCGACAAAACAGACGACTTAATGGCTGACAAGATGGTGGACAAGATGGCGGCCAAGATGTCGGCCGAGGCACCGAGCACCGACGCCACGCGCCACCGAAACGAACCGGCCTTTTCCTACTACTCCAAACCAAGGTTAGTGGATACTTTGAGTGCGTGACTAGATGACCTAGTGTTGCAGATCGCAGAATTATTCGCCAAGTCAGCACTAATGTCATCGAATAAAAGATAAATGGTTCCATTAAACAAAGTGGAGTTGATCTTGACGTAGCTTCAGCCCTCCACCGAAAGAAAAAAGGAGGCTCAGTTTACAGCCTTCTCATACACTGAAATATTTGTGGATGTGATTAATAGTTTGAGTGCTATTGCTCTGTAACACTATGTGCCTCACCCTGTGTGTGTGTGTGTATATATATATATATATATATATATATATATATATATATATATATATATAGGCTGTCCTGAAAATACCTGTCTATATTTACACAGGTTGTAGTACGCAACAAAAGAAGAAAACATGTTGTGCACTGTTCACCTAAACACAATATTAAGGGCATTATGACCAGTTAAAAATGAACGATTAGAACTATATTTTCCTAAAATATGGGAAACTACACCACATACAAAAACAGTACTGTCAGCATTGCTTACTGCTATTCGTAGGTATCTTTAAACCAACAGTATGGTGCGTGATGCCTTCCACCCGTAGGAAACCCCCTAATTGTATCCAACATTTTTACCGTCAGGTTTTCCATATATTTGAAGGTGGTATATTGAGTAATGTTACCTGTGTAACAAAAAACGTGCTCCTGTTGCAACTGTCTAAAAGCCATCGTTTTAATTCAAATCACAAATTAAGCTGCAGCAGTAGTCCCAGGAGCAACTATTAATAATGATATCGTGAGTTGGGAAAACGTTCGTAAGCTCTGTGTATTGCAACACGATGTCTTTTTACCGGTTTGGTTTGTGTTATGAACACAGGTGTACAGACTGTGTGGTTGTTACTAGGACTGTTGCTGATATTTCATTTGTGATTTGCAATTATATGTAAACGAAGGGTCCTAGGTAGATGCAACATTAGCACGTCTTTTGTTGGACAGGTAATAGTACTCAGCAAACCATCTTCATAATTGGAATTTCTGCCGATAAACAATGTGAATGCAATTAGAGGGTAGCCACCCTGCTATTTTCATAAGTGTGGAAGGTATCAAGCAGCATATGCTGTTGATTTGAAGATACCAATAGCATTAAGCATTGAATTTCGCCGTAAACGTAATGTCTCCCAAGTAGTAATGTTAGTTCGTACGAGGAGCATATCTTGCACACCGAGCTCTTTGGCACGTAATGAATGCGGACACGAGACGGTTGAGACCATGTAGCACATCGTGTTAGCATGTGTATGAAGCATGAACGCAATACAAGAACCGTTACACGTATCACAGCTTGCTACAGTACGTAAATTGCTCTATCAGTGAGGTACGTTCATTCGATGTGGTGTACCCGTGTAGTGTTCAAATGGGGCATACACTGTAGTGACACCGCTGTAATGTGTGTTCGTATCCTTGTCTTCAGATTGCAGCACATAATGGAGGTCTACTATTCGACATAGGAGATGACGGACATGGTCTACTGCTATGGGCAGACACATGGAAGCAACCGACGGGCATGTACCGTGTATGCCTCCAAACATCCCTGACGTCGTACACCATAAGAAAAGACGTTTAGTACCCTGTTCCAGTGCCTTTTTTGAAACAGGATCCTTTGCACCACGAACATTGGATCGTGGGAGACCTCGAAAAACTAGCACACCGGATATGGAAGAACGGGTATTAGAGCATGTGGAGGCGAATCACGGAACTAGTGTCCGACGGATTGCTGCAGCTGAAGGTGCTGCAAAATTCGTAGTATGGAAGATCATCCATGAACAGTTACTGTATCCCTACCATGTGCAGCGGGTCCAGGCTCTGCTGCCACACGATCGGGCAGCCAGACTGCAATTGTGCAAGACGTTCCTCCAAATGTGTGCACATGATCTGCATTTCACTGCGAAGGGGTTGTTCACAGATAAGGCGGGTTTCACGATAGACAGTATCGTCAATTTCCATCTTACTCACGTATGGGCCGATGCAAACCCGCACGCAACTGACGAGAGAAGACACCAGAACAGATTTAGTATCAATGTTTTGGCAGGCATGTACGGAGACAGACTCGTAGGTCCCTTTGTTCTACACAAAACACTGAATGGTGCTAGGTATCGTAACTTTTTTCTGAGCTAATTACCTTTGTTGCTGGAGGATGTCTCACTACAAGAACGCATGTACATGTGGTTCATGCATGACGGGGCACCAGCCCATTTTCAGCTACAGGTACGACGACAGCTAACACGGGCCTTTCATGAACGATGGATGGGTCAGGGAGGGCCAATACATTGGCCTGCCCATTCCCCTGATCTTAACCCTTTAGACTTTTGGCTATTGGGACATGTAAAGTCCATGATGTATGCAACTCCCATACACGATGTGGATACATTAAGGGAACGTGTGTTCCATGCCTGCGAAGTAATCCGGCAACAACCAAGGTGTTCCAACGAATGTGTGAGCCCATGTGGCGTAGGGTAGAGGGCTGTATTTCTATGGATGGCGGTCACATCGAGCACCTGTTGTGAAGAGTAGTTCAGAGTCATGGTGTTCATGGACACTACATGTACTACACCATAACCCGGTGGTTATTTGCCTACGAGTATACGCAATACTTCGTGCATGTGAAATTAGATGTGTGCACTACAGTGTCGAACATAGACATGACACTTATTAATAGTTGCTTCTGGGACTACCGCTGCAGCTTAATTTGTGATTTGAACGAAAACAATGGCTATTTGACAGTTGCAACAGGACCACGTTTTTTGTTACACAGGTAACATTACCCAACAAACCACCTAAAAATGTATGGAAAACCTGACGATAAATAAGTTGTATGCAGTTAGGTGGTAGCCACCGCTACTATTTTCGTAAGGGTGGAAGGTTGGTTTAAAATCCTAATAGCACTAAGCAATGCTGACAATATTGTTTTTGTATGTGCCGTAGTTTCCCATATTTTGGGAAAATACAGTCTTAAACGTTCATTTTTAACTGGCCACAATGCCCTTAATATTGAGTTTAGGTAAACATTGCACAACATGTTTTCGTCTTCTTTTGTTGAATACTGCAGCCTGTGTAACTATCAGAAAGTATTTTCAGGACATCCTATATATATATATGTGTGTGTGTGTGTGTGTGTATGTGTGTGTAGGTGTGTGTGTTGGTGTGTGTGTGTGTGTGTAGAAAACATTTTTAACAGTTGTAAACAAAATTTAAATTTTAACATTTCACTAATATTTAGTTTATATTGGGTGTATTATTTCAGGTATTTCATTTTGGAAGATAGCAAGACGCGTGTATTTAAACATTTCATTACTTACTTAAGGAAACACAGATCCAGTCGGAAATAAATATTTATAATTTTTAAGTTTATCATCCCTGTTTTAATTTAAGTTAGGTGTATTGACATTGGTTCACCATTTTGGAAGACAGCACAGTGTGAAATGTTCCACATTACTTTCGTTGATGTTAACAACTGATTGTAGCTAAAGCGGTATGTTTATACTATTTGATTGTTTTGAGAATAATTTAATAATATTTTGCAATTTTAGGTAGGTAATTTTTAATATTAACAACATTAATAAATACAGGTTTTGTGACAAAATACAAAAATCACTCGACTGATTGTTGTAAAATTCCGTACTTAGTCAAAGTATCATTCAAATATTTAGGCGCCTAAGTTAATTTGCACGAATGCTGAAGCAATTAGGTTCATAAGTTATGCGTGAATTGTGTAGATAATTTTCTCGTGATAAATTTTTTGTATCATGCTGGATTTTCTTTTTTGTGATCAGCAGCATTGGCTAAATCTCCATATTAATATGATTCAGATTTGTACAGACTGACATTGCAATAAATGTTCCAAGATCAGGTTAATTCTAGCTTAAAACTCTAAACGATTACTAATAGCATTTCTCTTTAGTTTTACCACATATTAAATATAGATATTGCATGTACCAGTAAGGTTTTATCATCTGTCAAATTATTAGTCTCCATTTGTCAATAGTTCAAGTGTAATGATGGCATTTATCCGAAAAGTTAATGACATAATTAAAATATGTTTTAAGTTTGTTAATCTAACCGACTTAATCTATATTGATTTGTTTTGTTTTTTAATAAACGATGTACTTATATTATCAGTAATACAGGCAAACAATTCAAAGTAGGATATAATTCTGTAAACTGTCTAGCACTAATTGTTATCTGTACTTTAGGCCTAATCCATTTAAAAGAAGGTAGTACAGATTTTACATGAAAACAATGGTAAAAATATTGAGTGACTAACATTGTTATTGGTGTGGTTTGCATAGTTATTAATTTCTTACTGTTTTTAATATAAATTAATATAAATTGTCACATGATGTTAATAGCAAATTGAATGCTACTAAAAATAATGTGAACTATCCAATGCATGCGCGCTGTTTAGGCCTACATATTTTTATAATCACTAAACTAATAGCTGTTTGAACTAAACATTTTTAACACACTATTTATTCCTATGGTTCCTTAAGAAAATAACTCGAGGGGTGAATATCAATAATGTAATGCATAGAAAATTCGTAATCACACAATCAATCAGCCAAATGTTGTAAGGTTCGCGAGAAGAAGTGTTTTCTCTGCTGTTGTGCGATCTGTCACGGAGAAGACTATCAGGAGCTGTTAAGCTGTACTGCAGAACTGCACGACGAGGCAAAGTGAAGTGAGATGTAGACTATGAACTGTGTGTGCAGGCAAGATAAACAAGGCGAAGCTGCTGAAGATTTTGGCGAGGCACTACCAGAATGAACGTATGATAAATGTGCTGCAAGAAGACATCAAGGCACTGAGAAGCCTGCTACAGCAGGTGGCACTGGAAGGCGGGAAGGAGTTGTCTATTGAGTTGTGGCAAGATCCACAGTTTCGAACAACAGTACAACCTGAGGTCAGTCTCTCTCACCTTTACTTCCTTTCTTTACATCCACTAGCGTGCTGATTAATCTATACTTACAGCAACCATGTCACTAACATGCATTATTTAATAAAAATAAGTTAATCACTTAACATGTATTTCTATAATGCTAAAAAAATATTCTTTTAATATTTTGTACTATTGAGTTCTTAGCATTATAGAACGATTTGTGGTTTACTTTACTACATTATAAAACGGTTCATTAGCTAAAATTATTAATAATGTAAATATTATTATTTATGGGCAAGTTACAACCTCAATGTATTATATTAAGTCATAACTAGTTTTGCTCAATTTTTTTCTGCAGGGTGATTGTGAAATATGCTGCAATACTGTTTGCTAACAAATACAAATTAATTTATTGGTTTCCAAAAGCCTGTTAAACATTGAATAAAACGAAATTTTTTAGACTAGAAATATTCAGCATTGTGTATTCAAAAACACTATTTCTGAAAATTTCAGACATGTCGATGTTTTACAACTGGACGGCACAAATGCGACGCTCACGGTAAGCCGACCAGCTGAAGCCGACTCGACTTTATGTCACACCTACTAACTGGCATTGCACGCATAAACTTGTCGAGAAATCAGAAATAATACAAGCTATTAGCAGCAATGCACCGATGCCAATTAATTTTACGCTCAAATATAGAAGGCTGGCCAAAACAATTTCGAGTGTCACGAACATCACTAACTACAGTTAAAAGTGCCAATTTCAAATAAGCGTTATCACCACAGTACCGTAAGTCCAGACCATAACCCTTCTTAATATGTTTGCAGCAACTTAAACATTGACAATGTATAGGGAACCGTTTCGTACAAATGGCAGACAAGAAGTTAATACAACCAGATACAATACTTACAGAACTCGGCGTAGTGACGAGGAATAAGGCTACTCATGTGAGGGAGATAAAAGGTACTGGAAATTCAAAGAACATGAATCGACAGGAAGAAAGATGGTAAACAAGACACGCCCTGAGCGAGGTAGCAAGGAGACCTCACACATCTTCCCTACCTATATTGTGCCCACCTGTAGAAATTATAAACGTCCTAGTAAGCAGCCACTCAACTTAATTCATGAAACAGGAACAAACTTTAAAAGACGTCAAAACACTTGATGTTCAGTTAAAATCACTCATATATTACACTCTAAAACTGTACAGATTAATTTACCGCACAACGACTATAACCTTTGGTTTATGGTACCATTCCCAGGAAAGTTCACTTAACGAAGGTAATCTTGGGCGCCTGAGAACTAGCCCAGTGTTAGAGAGAGCAGGGGGATGAAGCAGAATGTATCCACCAAGGCGACTTCCGGTCAGGTAGACTTACATTATCACCCTATGCTCACGGAACACACTCGGATTCTCATGGCATCCAACAATGTCCTCGATTACGCGATCCCTGTCAGTGACATTGAAGGATTCAGGTAATGTGATGCCCCAAATATTCAACAACGGTTGTGTACAGTTCTTCAAAGGAATAGGAATGCAGCAGTAACTACTGATGTATCAAGCACCCAGTGGCGAGGCGTGAGTTTTAGAGAAGGGGAAGCAACTGGTATAGGAACACCGGTACCCCTTAATAATGCGGGGGGCCCGGGGGTCCTCCTCCGGGAAAAGTTTGATTACTAGGTGCAAAATGATGTTATTTAAACAGTTTTTCGTGTCTCAACATTGAATATATCTCTGGTATAAATATACAAATTTTATAGATAAAATCATTTTTTGCAAAAAAAAAAAAAGTGTCTAGTTAACTCCCTCTCCGCGGCTAAGCTTACACCACTGACTTAACATTATTATGTGTAGGCTATGGCCGATAGATAGCAAAAAGTAAGTTGGAATAGTGGTCTTATTTTACTTCATAACTAAATAATGCTAGTATGTATGAATTGTAGGCTGATAATTAAAGAGAAGTTACATGTTTTACTTAATAACGAAAAAATACATTAGTATATGGTTAAATATCAATCTAGGTCAATTATTTTCTAGCTTGAAGTGCTTAGCAGTAATGAGAGACTAAATACAGATCAGTAGTCAACATTAAAACGGACTAATGCATACCAGCAATTTAATATATTTACGAAAGCATGTAATCTTAAAACTATTAGAGCATGCATAACACAAGACAGTGATGCAATGTAAACATGTACCAAAGTGCAACAAATACGATACAACTACTCACTGGACCATTTCGTTAAAATGTATGCAATTGTAATTTGCTGAGAGTTTATTCATATTTCAGAAATTATATATTTTTAAACTACTGAATTTAAATAAAAAATTGGTAATTGTCTGAAATTGTTTAAAATGCAAAAACCAATTAAATGCTATTTTATACATGTATTGCAGTTGCTCATGACACTGTTTTTAGTGTGAATTATTTCATTTCAGTGAGTCAGTTTTTCTGTCTAGTATAAAACCGTTTTTTCCTGCAAATTTCGACTTTGACATGCAATTATACAAAAACTATGAAGGATAAAAAATTTTCATTGTAGTAAAAATTAATCCATCTCTACAAAACAAAATCGTATCGCATACAAATATAAAAATTATTAAAACAATAAACAATTTTTAATTAACTCCCCTCCCCCTTGACCCATTAATAGGTGATTTTTTTCTCGGAAACGAAGAAGAACAACCAGTTATTTAAGTACAGGCTTTCTTATCTTTCATAGGTTGCAATTAAAATAACAGAAGATTCTTACAAACGTCTTGATGAAAAGCATTATGTAGTTAAACATTGCGATGATCCAGCCCTTACTATACAGAAAGATACAGAAAGTCGATTTAAAATACTACACTTAGGCCTATTATCGAAAACTGGAATATTTACGTATAGAAATGCGGCCACGTGCGCGCGAATCTGTGTACAGAGGACCAGACAAAAATAGTCGATATCTACTCCTTCGTACAAGTTCGGTGTGGCCATTCGGCTATCCTCGTGTAGTAAGCAAGTGACTCGGTTGCTTCCAGCCCTCGCTACATTTTGGGTCCACTTGCACCCCGGCTGAGCCATTCATCGGCCGCAATAGCCCTGGGGTCTGGAAGCACAGGACACGACTGCTTCCATGGCCAAGCAATTTCCCGAGACAAGACACCACCATCCTCGTAGCCAAATAAACCAAGCACTGCAGTGTAAATAAATGATGTTCCACTATAAAATTTTATATTTTATTATTTAGTAAGTGATGAGAATTATTAGGGAAGCAATGCTTCCATTGCTTCCATGGACGCTTCGCCCCTGCAAGCACCGCACTTTATAATGTAATGCTAATGAAATCAAAGAAATTATCCAATAGAGAATAATTTTGTTTGCAAAATAATGTCAAACAATCGTCAATATTATTATTTAAACCCTCCGCCTGGTTACCCTTATGAAAATAAGGATTTGAACAAAAATACATTATCACCTACCGAAAACACGTGTTCTGAATAGGACAGACCATTAATATCGATCATTATCTGGAACAATCTCTGCCAGAATGCCAAAATTGTTCGAAATTGCTCACGTAAGGCTATGACTGTAGTAGGTGCTTTAGTATAACAATAGTGAAAAGTTTGATAGACTGATTTTTAGAGAGACAAAATAGGAAGATTGACTGAGCAACTTTTAAAACAATCCGTATGTGTTGGGTACTGCCAGTTTCGATTGGGATGGAGGAATTGACAGTTAAAATAAAATAACTATAAACCTTATGCAAATACGGTAGTTTACAAGAATAATAAAATACATGCCTAGATGTAATTTCAAACTCAGTAGAACAATATTTATATTTACTACATAGAGTTGATCTTCCAAGCACCTAAAATTTCTACTCTAACTTCACAGATAGTAATTTCTCATATTACCTACATAATTTACTGTTTCTTATAATGTCCCTTTCCAGAAGTTTATCACTATTTACAATAACAGTCTAATCTGTTTGTCCATTTTACAACTGCAGTAGCTTTTGTTGACCTGACCGCAGTGCATAATACAGTATAGCTATACAAACTATTTATTTGACTCAAGAGATGCGTGTTGTGTAAGAAATTAACGAATCTGATGAAAAATATGTTGCTGAACCACTCGCTCGATGTTAGCATTGCAGGTAAAACAATTAAATAATCCACAAAAAAGGACGAACTGCTTCAAGAATCTGTCCTTGCCCTGTTACTATATAACTTGTACACCTTTAATGTTACTGATATACAGTAACACATTTTTGTTGCCACAGCAATATGGTTGTTTAAATATGATCAACTGAAAAGTTACTTTGCCACAAATAATGTTTGTTTAAAAGTTCAAGTATTGGTAACAAAAACTGTGTTACTGTTAAGATACTTTTTTTTCAATCTTTATGAAGATGATATGTGTATTTTTCACACAAGATTTATGATAAAAATCAACTGACTATCTTTTCTACAAACAAAACGCTTTTAAAACTATATGTGAAGCAAATCATGAGTTGTCCACATTTACTTTGCTGAATGGCTATATTTCACTACTGCTAACTAAATACATTTGCAGCAAAGTTACATTGCAGTAGTTCATATTTAAACAAAATGCTGTGTTGTTCCAAAGAACGTGTTAATACTGTGTGCTAACAATACTAAATTCTGCTATGCAGATTACTTAACATTAGTAGTTCAAACCCAACATTATGGAAGGAAAAATCCTATCCAAAGACCTATAAAATCTTAACGACGTACAACCAGAAGTGGTGACGACTGTATCCAAACCCAGCCAAGACATAAATGTGTGCTTTCCACCTGAAAAAGCAACTAGTAAACCAACAACTCAATGAGAACTTTTCCAAAACATACCTATAGATAACATCACCCCAAAATACATTGTTATCACTTTCGATCGATCTCTAAATTATAAATATGCAATCACAAGCCAGAAACTTGGAACCTGCAACAATATTGTGAGAAGTTGGCCTGCACCTCTTTGGGAGCTCATTCATTTACCCACCATATCACAGCTATCACACTGTAACTGAATCTGGAAACTGTGCCCCAGTGTAGCCTCATGGTGCCCATACTAAGAATATGAATGTATGTGACTTATCATGGATGCACTAAAATAGACACCCGTTTCCTGACTTCATACCATCAGTAACATACCACTAAAACATATCAAATGACAGAAAGTAATTTTACAATAATGTTAGAAGCAACACCATCCGAAACATCAACAAGGTCTTCGAATTCAAAAGGTTAAATTATTTTCTAGAAAACCATCTAAATTCTAAGAGCCCAATTTGGCAAGATGTAAGAGGTAATTTCAATATTAAAAATGAACGGTGAAAGTGTTAAACTCAGTAGCCATAAACTACCAAGGTATCACACATCCAACCAATAAACTACAAGGTTTCAATCTTAACTGAGATATATGAACTATGGAAACTCTTGAGAACATGTCACCACAACAGGTGCAACACTTCCATGTATAAATATGGACTTTCCAACACCGCAACCTGTAACTGTGAAGATCAACAACAAACTTTAGAACACATTATAAAGTACTTGCTGCTGAGGAAGTACCATGGATCGTTCCAGCATCTTATTGATTCGACACCCTCTGCTGTAAGATGGATACAGACACAACATGCCCGAATATGACAGTATCAGAATTTAATAAGTATGTGTTCTTATTGCATGCTTAATGTACTTTAAGTGTCATTGTTGTACCATACGATTAATAATAAATAACTGATGTTTACACTTGCCACACTATCGCTTCTGTTGTTGTGCTTGTCACTCACCGCTCCTTGCCACAGCCGTCGATACTGTCTTCTTCAACGTTTCCTTCGCTGCTGAGTCTACGCTACTCAAAGGCTTAATGTAACTCGTACACTTTCGTCGGCCACAGCAATATGGTATTATTGGCTGGCCGCAACAAGACACACATTTTCAAAGGCCTGATGTTTTGAGGTGATTGGGTAACTTTCGATCACGGTATAGGTGCACGATCTTCAAGGATGAATTAATGACAGTCATTGTACGCCATCTGGTCAGTCCATGATGTTAGCGAGAATGTTTGGAGCAGCTCTGTCTGGTGCCCGTGAGAGGCGAGTTGACTTAACTGGCAACATCACTTGCTCACAATTAAGCTCTGTCTCTTTACACTTCCCCTTATTAAAGTCTGTGCATCCCAAACATATTTCTAAACTTCAAGTGTTTCGTAAATTGCTGTCGACTAATGTGGTCAACCAGTTTTAGCCGAAGAGCCACTGTGGAAAATCCTGAAGACCCCTTTATTGAATCTTTTTGTAATCTTATAAGGGCCTTCCCTTATATTTCTGAAGCTTAAGGCAGTATCCATTTCGTCTTCGCGGGCTGTACAACTACATAAAATTGACCTCCTTAAGTAGCTCAACTTTTGTTCTCTGATCTTACGGTGTCTTAATTTAATCACTTTTAATCCTGAAGTTTCAGCCTATCAAATACACACGTGCTCTCTAAGTTACTACATAGTTCACCGACATATTCGGATAGTCGCACGAACATTATAAAACCAGGGATACTGAGATCTCTTCGATATAACATTTTTGAAGATGTTACCCTTGTAGATTCCTGATCAGCTGAACGATAAGCTAACAATAATAATAGCGGCTTGGTATCCAAATTCTTTTGGCTTTCTGACACATAGATTTACTGATACTGTTCAAAACAGTCTGACTGGGGATGTAGCTCTGTGGTACATGTCTTCCTCATACCCAGAATTCTGACCTTCCCCTGTATCAACAAGGATTCAAAATCCTATCCTTGATCAGAATGTTACTCAAGAGGCACCCCAAATCTCGGGAAGACACATTCTGAAAGTGCATCGAGTATTTTACAGGCTTCTTGCTTTAAGGTTGGTATCAACTTGGGAAAGTAGTCTCGGGTTACAAGAAGGTATGGGTTTCCTCTCTCGGTTGTCGGTATTGGGTACAGGATATCTACTGCTATCTATTCAAAAAGGAACATGTGCACAGAATCTCTGTAGGTGACACCTTATTTTAATTCTCGGATATTTTTCTGTAAAGACTTCATGTATGCGGCATCACTTCTCCCCATCCACCCGACAGTGGGACAAAAGAAATTCAACCGTACTCTGTCGATTGTCTTATCTATGCCAGAATTTCCACCAGCTACAATGTAACACAATTACTTCAGCACTTCTGGGACCCTATACTCTGGCAGGCTTAGTTAAAACAGCACTTATTTTCATTCTTTACTCCCTATTTCTTATATTGCACACTATTTTTTTAAGAATGAAGGAATTCCACTGTAACCAATTATATTTGACTATTTCCATTAGAATAGAAATCTCCTTCCAATGGTTGTTGATATTTTCTTTCCACTCTAGTAGAGGACGCAGTTTAGTGTCACTCAATTGGGTTTTCCTGTTCTCCTCATTGCCCTATGTCGAATTATGGTTACCAGGATTGTCTTCTCATATCTATATCGTACATACATTTACAGACTCACTGTTCCTCACCTATTTACTATAACAGAGCCAAGCGATGATAAATCACTGTTTCTGTGAAAGTAAGTGTGACTTGCAGTGAAGACAATCAAGTCTGTGCTGTACTTCGAAACATCTTCTGGAATATGTTGTGTCCAATGTGCTGTATGCCTTCTGGTGTCTTGAAATTTAGTATACATTATAATGCAGATATATAGATAAGGATAACATAGTAAAATTCCATTCACAATTGCTAAGAGGTCTATACGAGTCACACGGTGGTTAATTTTAGCCTAATAAATTATTATTTAGAAATACAGCGACCTCCTCTTCCTAATCTTGTGACAACACAGCACCAAAATGAAACCACTAGTGTGTGTATAGAAGGATGAACTTGTCTTTAATGTTTAAAAAGTTTAGGATTTGATGTGATGTCAATTATTCCTATTAAACCTTGCAAAGCAACTTCACTTTCTGGGCTCCAACGAAATTTTCTTCTTACCGTTTTTAATCCATGAAGTTACATAGTAATTGTTGCGAACCCATAAACAAAATGCCAATAATTTGCACACGGGCAAAGTAAACTTTGTACTTCAGTTTCGCCAGATGGTCGAAGGAAAATTCATATGGCTTTATTCTTATCTGGGTCTGTCTCTGTACTATCGGCCGACACTATGTGGCCCGAGAATTGAACTTTCTCTGGAACAGATTACGTTTCTAAGGAAAATGTTTCAGGTTGGCTGCAGAAACTTTCTGAAACACAGTATCAAGTGGTCCAACATGCTCTTCGAATATTTTGCCTGAGACGACGATATAGTCCAGGTAAACTTAAGAGGCATCTGTTGAGAGGAACTTTTCCAGTAGCAATCCAAATGTAATACATCATTGCGTATTTAAAATGACATAATTTTTAATTGCCAAGTATCTTCTCCTTGGTAACAAAATGCAATATTTTCCCGATATTCAATGGTCACTTCAAACTGCCATTACACCCTTTATATATCCAAGGTTGGACACTTTTTGTCACCTGCCAGACTATGCAGAGGGTCGTCTAAGCTCGACAAATATTAAGAATTAATTGTCACTTCATTCAGCTGGCAGTATTCACAATAAGATATCAGTGTTCTATCTTTTACTAACAAAATTTGAGAACACTGACTGATGGTTCTGTTTGTCTAGGTCCTTAATTTTTTTAGGATACCATCTACTGCCTTGTGTAATGGTAGGAGCAGTCCTCTATAAAGCTATTTCATGGTTGAGCCTTGCCTTTGTTAATGTGATGGCATGCAACACTTGTTCTGACTAGATAATTTGGTCAACTCGAGAATGTGTTTTGATTCTTCTTGAACAGTTTAGCCATACCTCTCACCTGTCACCAGTCGGGATTCTCTTTAGTTCATTTTAAGAGCACCTCTGATGCTTCAGGGTAAATTTAACCATACAGACACACAGAGAACTAAAAAGCCGCAATGACGAGCTGCTTCGTACACTATGGTGATGTTTTGGGGGCTGCGACATGTTGATTATGGTTGCCATTTTCCTTGCTGGTGAGCTGATTAGATGTTGCTTTTCACTCGTCGCAAAGAGTCTAAATTTATGATACTGAATCAACTATCGAGAATCATTCAATACACTCAGTTCCTGTTCAATTTAATCTTTGTTCTGTGCACTCTTACATTTACATTGTAAATTTTCTGGTTCACCAATTTGCTAATGCTGCTTACTTTCTAGGGGCCGCGGTGGCAAATGTTCACACCATTCGCCTCCCACCAAGGCGATCCCAGTTTGGTTCCCGGCGGTGTCGGTCCCCGGATTTTCGCACTTGGAAATCGAGCCGGACGATGACGTTGTTCGGTGGGTCTCCTCGGGGATCACCCCCTTTCCCCGACCCGCCATTCCGGCACCGTTCCATACTCACTTCATGTCACCCTCCCCCAATGTTGAAGACCTTAATGTTAAGCACTGACCAGAAGCTCTCACTCACTAACTTACTTTCTAGATTACATTTATATTTTTACTGTCTACTTTTCTATTTAAAATTCATTTACATCGTTGCTTGCCCACACACTGATAATTTTTACCTTTTCCGTTCAGCAGTTGACATTTAACACACTGGACGGCATCCTCTGCGGCAGACTAGATCTCACCACTAGCCAGAGGTTATGCTCCCTGGGACCAAGGGGATAAATAGTATAGGACTGGAGTGGTCAACAATGTTAATACTCTACGCTCGTCATACAGTCTTGATATCAATATGGAATACCGTATAGATAGAAGTCTCTATGGACTCTACAGTTACTCCTCACTACAACCCGAAGGCTGCCCCCATGACAATCAGGGACGAGGTAGCAGAGTTTTCACCCACGGCTGCATTCAGGGACGCTGACGACTTCCACACAGTGCCTTTTATAGATGCCGACTTCACCTGCGAACAACACCTCATACAACCACTCCTGGCTTACTACGGATATCGGCATTATACTTGCCGCCGAAGTGGATTTAGTTCTTCCTAGTTTGCTTAGTCGCACACTTGCATGACCCTTAACTTCGTCTCATACCACCCTTCCCTAACCTATTTTAGGCGATCGTTCCGGTCGCCCAGAAAGGTACCATAGGAATGGGGTGTCAGTAAAGCCAGTCTGATTCGTCTGGGTAGTGTGGGAGTTAAGTGGTCCTCATAGTGCACTCTTATTATGAGACCGCTCCACTCATTCCTGGTTCCTCCTTCATCATTGAACATTTCCAGAAGGTTCCCAATGTGCTTTCTATTATATTTCTTCCCAGCTTTCATTGCTTTACTCAAAGTTCAGAGTGTTTATGTAGAGGGTTCTCCAGTACAATGCTCTCTTCTAGTTACTTTACATTTTGTCCGTTGTATTACAATTACAACTATTTACTTTGTTATTCTACTGTGTTTTCTCTGGATACTTACATATTCAATTTAATCTTTTAAATTCTGGATAGATGGGAGTTCGGAAAAGTATTTGCACTTTCTCTTGAAATTTTTGCAATTATCAAATTACCTTTTTTACATGCCTATTCTAGGTAACATGATTGTGTAGTGGATATTGTGCAAATTTGTGATTTAGAGGGTCCGATCGTTTATTCTGTACCTAGCCTAATTCCCTTCCTAGAACATGTTCTTCAAATACCTTTTTAATAATATTGAATGTTAATTGCATTACACATTTTAATGACACACACAATTATCTGTATTATAAATTATTAACAATTTTTCTAAAGCATGTAGAGTAACTTTAATCTACTAGGAGAATGTGATGTTGGCCAAGTGTTACACTTCATGAGCACTTGTACAAAGGTGCATGCTTGCTGAGTAAGGTACCTCTATTTCAGCAGTTATTTCCAACCGTGCCTCACGTCGTCGTTGTGCCACGTATGTTGGTTCAGTATTGACTTGCGTCTACAATCACTAAGGCTGTAAACTCGAGTTCAACTTCCGACTTATTTTAATTTTTGATTCAGCGAGATAATGACATTAATTATGAGTTTCTTAGTTTCATGCCACAATACTTTCTGTGAAAGTGTGAGCCACCAGCAGGAATGCATTGTTTCTCCATGTTCTGTTTAACATACTAGAATAGTTTACTCGTAGCTACTGTTATTTGTGTTAAAAGTATTTTCTCGCTATGCTTGTGCGCAACACTTTGGTTTACTTATGAATTGCCTAACTTAGATGAGTAACCTACATAATTCCTACTTTTACCGCGAATGTATCGTGCGATATTTGGTAGCACAGGAGTTGTGCTTACGCCAAGCGTCGCCCATAGCTATGAAATCGATCGCTCTCATTTTTTCTGCCTTGACATGAAAATACAGAAATGTAAGTATTCCCCTTTAACAAATTACAAGCCTACCTCCCTGGCAGTATGCCTACTGCATATCCTTGGGAATTGTAAATTACACTCTAAGGTTTCCCAGCCTTGAATACATATTCCCTCGGTCGCCTGGCTTAACTGAAATTATGAGCCGGTTGCATAGTTTCTTCATTGGCGATTGCCAGCGGCGGCTCCCTCTAGTAGATTCCAGCATGGTTCCTAAAATCTCGTTGCATACCTGCTGATTGTATAACCGCAAACATCGTTGCATACCTGCTGATTGTATAACCGCAAACATCGTTGCATACCTGCTGATTGTATAACCGCAAACATCGTTGCATACCTGCTGATTGTATAACCGCAAACATCGTTGCATACCTGCTGATTGTATAACCGCAAACATCGTTGCATACCTGCTGATTGTAT
>PNEQ01013013.1:0-43266 GCA_003012365.1 Medauroidea extradentata
ACATAAAATTATCGTAATGTTACTAGCATATTCGAGTCTGTGACATTCCACAGGTTAAAACGATACCAGACACGATACCTCTGTGATAATTTTAGTAATATTCATATTTTCTACTGTTTTTATACTGGCCTACCATAGGATCCCACAGACCCCTCACAATCAATACTGAAGTTAAAATGGATGACAATACGTTACATATGACAATAAAGGCCCCTTCATTGCAATTAATCATCACAATTAACCTAAACTACATTAATATATATATATATATATATATATATATATATATATATATATATATATAAGTATCAATAAAATAGGACCGTCACACGATCAGAAGTCGAATGAACCTGCTGAATTAATAGCCAAGTCGTATCATTTGTGGACTAACAATACTTTAAATGCAAAACAAATGACAATTATAGTCGTAGACAACAAATTTACAGTGAAACATTTTTCACAACGAAAATACACTTTAGTCAGGATTTTTTTACGTGAGAAAACAGTAGGCGTTGCCGATAGGTATTATTCAGGTTTTTCCGTTTCCTTCACAAATACAGTCCGTTGCTCCTCCATTCTAGGGCTTTATGTCAGCGTCCACTTCAAACGTACTGCACCTATAAGTCTGTTACTAGGCAGTTATACACTCGCCTCAAGAGCATCTTCAATGTTAACAGAACCCTGTACATTTCTAAATATTGAATCACAAAATATTCTCCCTATGAAAAACGTATCTCCAGAAATATTTTTATTAAAAATAAAAATAACTAACGATTTTTTTTCTATGGACACTGATACAATCTGTAGAAAGTAAATTACAGTCGGTTTACTGTTTTATGTAACTAGAAAGTAATTGAAAAATAAAAATTGGGTTTATTCTGAATTAAAATCATCTGCATGCTAACCATTTTCGTTTCCTACGTTACGCCAATAACGTCAACGGTGATTCTGTCTCTTATCAGAACACTAAACCATGATCCACAAGGCTCCAAATTCATGACACTTATATCAAGCTTAACCAAACGTATTTCAGTATTTTGCGACCCTACACAAGAATGAATCGGAGTTTGTGCACCAAAGCAATGAACACAATTTTTGCTACGCTATCACCAAGAGTTCCTGCCGCTTTAAATTTGTATTTCATTGCATACTTTTTCGACGTAAAACTGATAACAGCCACATCCTACTGCACGCAGTAAAAGTTTTAATTTCTGAGGTTCAGAATTACCCCAAAATTTCCAAGTTCAAGCAATTCTAGCTAAAGTTATGGGAATTGTAGCCTACGTCAGATATTTTTACTAGGTTGACATCGATAAATATGACTCTGAATGACTAACGAAGAGTTTGACAGCTATAGTAGAGCAGTATATTAGTTCCATGTAACTTTTTTCTAGCAGTCTGATTAAATTACGTTTTTATAATGGTACGAATTGGAAAATATTTTACATAGCGTAAACTTAAGGTAGTTTAATCATTATTTTACTCGTTTGAAACTTAAATTGAATGTATTTTCGAGCGAGAATTACCGCATGAGTTAAGCCTATCCGACCTAAGATAACTGTCAGCAAACTCTATAGTTGATGAGTTCACGAATCGTAGTGCTGACTGCCCATTCTTTCCTCACCGTATTCCCCGAGCAGCAGAGAAAAATAAACAAGAGAATTTATAGTCGTTGTAACGTCACAGACAGGAACCAGTGAACCTGTATCAGGGAAGAGGGGCGAGGAAGGGAGGTAGTTTCGTGCCCCGAAGCGTGGGTACGGTCAATAAGCAAATATCCAAACACGTCGGGGCTCCGGGGAGTGTTATACCGCGCCGTCATACGTCACCCTGTTACTGACGGCTGCGCGAACATAAATTAACCCGAGCGGTAGCGTATCTCGTAGCGCTGTTTGCGACCCCCGTGTCGGTAGGGGTGAACTAGAACCGCCAATATTGGCAGGTGGGCAAGGGTTTTATGGACAGGGGCGAGGGGATTGTGCCATCGGGCCAGTGTTTGTTCGCGTCGCGACGTGATCCGTTAACCAATCGAGTGATACGACACGAGCGAGACCACGCCAACTCCCTCTCTCTCACGGGTTGTCCTCGTGACAGGTCGTGTGTTTGCCTGTGTCCGAAACTTAGATACTGCTGAAGCAGGAATTAGCATTCGCCAAAGATAGGGCGTGCATGTGTGGTATTCCTCTCCGCAACACCCAACATACCAACCCTTTCGTCAGCTTTCGCATTCCGTGGCCTGCAGATACGTCAACTGCTGATTTGTTTGACCCAAGTCCTCCAGTTGACGTGACAGATCTCAATTTGCGACCCGCTATCAATTTGCTTCAGTCAGACTGGAGAGTGAGGGGGAAATTTCGGAGACCAACCTACGATCCAGGAGTAGCCACACAAGGCAAGTGGACATCAAGAGTCCTGCTGTTGAAATTGTGTTGTGATTTCTCAAGCTGTGGTGAAATATTGCACCGAGGTTCCATGCTCTTAGATTGTTAGATTGTATTCGTAAGATGTCGGTTTGATTGACACCTTCCACCCTCACATCTATGATATACTTGAACCCAATGATTTATACTGGAAAGAATTAATGAGTGAGTGATATATGTGGGTCCTTCAGCGCTGGCGAGGGATGACATGACGTGAGTATGGAGTGGCACCGGAATGAAGGAGTGGGGGAAACAGGAGATCCCCGATAAAACCCACCGACCAGCGGCATCGTCCGGCACGATTCCCACGTGCTGAAATGAAATGAGGGAACCGACTCCGCAGGGAATCGAACCCGGATCGCCCTGGTGGAAGGCGAATGGTCTGTTCATTCGGCCACCGCGGCCCCTACTGGAAATCAATTTTGTCCAACGTGTTTCAGTGCAATACGGGCACATCTGCGACTCTGTTTAGTGGTTATTGGCAGCGTATCTTTGTTCAGAAGCGTCGCTCATTTGACTGAGCCAATCAGAATAAAGAAGCCGCGGCATCACATGTTTGTGGTTTGTGGGTAGAAAAAGTAAAACGGTGAGAGTTTAAAATATTCAATCACTAACCATGAAGCATAATTACTTATGTGTTACCATAAAGGGTTGAAACAAGTTGTAAAAAATATTTTCACCAAGATAAAATAGCACTAGATATAGTGCTTGCTTTGCACATATTTTCAGTTGCTAAGCTTCATTTTTATTATCTCTGAGAAACTAACCGTAACAGTTTGCTGTCCCTAATAACCGAGAAACCTCACTTAAGTCCTCGATCCCTAGTTTAGCAGTGGTTTCGAAAATATTTTTTGTAACGCAAATTAATACATATATGAAAATTCCTTTGGCAGTTTTAACACTTATATATCAATATTTTTATGTGAATTTGTCTGTTGCAATACACCAAATTGATTTTTAGATTTTTGCCCCCGAAATAGTACACATTTTGTTGTGAAAAAAAGCCAAAATGAAGCAAAATATTTTTTTTTCTCGCAAACGGTACATTATTAAAAATAATGGTCCGGTAAAATTGTGTATTGTATGATTGTACACTGGCTCAAATTTTTTCAAAGCATTTGGTTAAAAAATATTTTAGTTATTTGCAATTGTTTGAAATAAACGGGAGATCGTGCGGCCTTAAGTTCGGCGCCAACTACAGTAGGATCGTAAAGAGGCGTGCAGACTTTCAACAATCCTTATTTTATTCGAAAACCATTTCACTTGTCGTCACGCGATTAGGCTACGAATAACATTTAATGACCATTACACAGGCTTATTTATTTGCCACACACTACTGCGTTTCTAACAAGTGTTTTTTTGAGGGCGAAAGTGGCTGAATTGGCACTTTAATGGCGATCTTTATGTAAGAGTATTCATTTTTAGGAGTCTCTGAATAAAATAGGCCTCTATAGCGAACTTTTACCTTTCATAGCATACGATAAAAATACAGTGTTGTCGCTGAAAGTCCCACGGTAAAAATGGTCCGGCGGGAACTTTGCACGCTAGTTCAGCGCTTGGTCGTTGAGGCGATGCGGCATTTGATGCGAGCTTCAAGGTCGACCTTGTGTCTTTGTCATTCCAGAGCCTTTACCATGCAGGTAGATGGCACCATTAATCCCAGTGGCGTTTGGTGAATGAGTAACAGGTAAGCTCAAACTGTAAGCCAAGTTTTTCTTAAAATTTAGGGCGAGCCCCACCGGGATTCGAACCTAGATCGGTCTGGTGAGAGGCTAGTGGTCTGACCACCATCGATATATTGAAACTAGCAACATAGTTTTAAGGGGGATTGAACCCTGTTAGATCGGTTTTACGGTTTTTCTTATAAACCAGGGAATAGACACATTGTTTTACTTTTTTCACGCTGACAATACATAGTTAATTGTTTCATTCACTTTTTGGAATTCATATGGTATTGTTTCTGTTATTGTTGCGGCCTCTGTAGTCGCTCCCGTAAATAAAGCAATTTTTCCATTTCAGCTGTTTCCCGTTGCAAAATAATGAATATATTATAGTTCCAGCAATTACTGAAAATCGATTAAGTTTGTATCTATGCCTTGTCGTGGCAAAAATTTTGATACATCGACTGGAACAGAAGTTATCGAGAAGAAACAGATAAATCCAAGATGGTAGGGATCAATAAGGAGTATAGCACTCGTCGCTTACGTCTTGGTCAGTGATACGTTGTTTTTCAGCGGTTGTCACTCCAAGGTGTATAATGGCTTCCTGGTAGGCAGATCGTGAGTGGCCGCATTACGTTCAGTTTTGGCTCGGCCAAAGTGTGGATATTAGTTATTGCTGCATTCACCGAGGTTACACAGTACTGAACAAGCTGACATTGGAACTAATCACCATCACACGTCACCGACTTCATCGTCAGCAACGCTCAATACCTCGATGTTTAGCGCTAAGCAAATATCTCCACTTCTTATATTCTGACATATCAGCTTCAGAATAATGTTGATGCTTTCTGCGAAGTAAAAAAAACCTATATGTGGAACTGAGCCTTATTAGTTTCTACTCCAAAATGAAATACATTCGGTTAATGGCGCAGCCAACATGAGCTGTTTTGCACGTTGGATGCTCAGAAACGACGGAGCTGTAAAGGAGACTTTAAAGCTCGTATCAAGTGCCACATCGCCACAACTAGCCAAGCGTAGAAACAGCGTGCAAGATTCCTTCCTCCAGTTTTTACTGTGGGAGTTTCATGTAATGTTATTGATGGAAAGTCTGCAGAAAAATGTAATGCATCATGACTGTATCCGAGTTTCGTACTTCAGATTAATGAAGTACGTACGGCAGCCTGGAATGACCGTTTTTAGGTATGTTGGAGGACTTCTAAACAGTGTTTTTAAATAGCACGGTGTCTTATCAAAGACATTCCTATATTTTTCGAAGTTTGTTTACTTTTCGTACATTCGTACAATGGGCACATGTAGAATAGTTCAGTAAAAACACGTCTTTCGTCGCATATTAAAACGAAATTTGAAGCACGTGGTGGGCGACGCACTTAGAAATGTCGTTTTGTAGACAAGATGCTCACGAGACAATATCGCCAACATTGCAGCTGCTAAAACCACAGAAAATTCGAGCTGAGAGAAGAAAGATAAATTATAGAGTTGTATATTACAGCCTGTTTGTAAAAGAAATTCTTCTAACTACATCGTGTAAAACATGTTTTGAACAACACGTGGATGCACTAAGCAAAAGTTATTTCAACGTTGGTAACTTGTATGTCCTGACTTCTCGTATTTTTCAGGAAAGCGGACTGGAAATCTGATTAGTCGTAATAGTTATGAGATATACATCCGTTTATTATTGCAAACGATCTTACATTTGCAAGAAAACTGTTACGCATTATGCTTATTAATTTAATAGGCTTAACGTACACAATGTATGAATCTTCATGATAGTTAAAATACGGTGGTATGGATACTGAACGATAATACTTTAGATAAACTAAACTATAGGGACATTTTGCCAAGATTATGTACGCAGCTGAATGTCAAAAATTAAGATAAATTAGACATGCCATATTATACACTAGCAGTTTTCATTTTTTTCGTAGGAAAAGGATTAAAGTTTGCTCTTCAAAATGTAAACTAAATCTATGATAGCATGATTACTTTTCCGTTTCCAAGTAATAATCTTTGTACATTATTTCGTCGTATGTAAACGTTCCACGGTAACTTATTTCACTATCACACAAATTAGGTTAAAAATATATAATGTTAATAAAACTTATGGCTCAAAAAGCCATACTTAAAAGACTTTAAGAGTAGAAGAAGAAACGCCAACCTTTTTCTCTAAAAAAAACTACGTCGTTGTTTTGTGGCTATCTACAAATGCGTTGTTTGGCTATGGGAACAGCTGTATATCTGTATTTTACGTATCCGATTTTTCACATGCCAAGTCTAGTTTTGTACTGAGATCGTAGAGTTTTTATTTTATTCATAGACACTATCAAACGTAATGGTAACAAATACAATGAAGGTATACGTGGAAACTATATTTACGCCATAACGATTAGTGAAGCCAATAATGTTTTGATACCAGAAACATACTTTACAAGTAGATGACGTGAAAGATGTGATATCATAAGAATAGATATTCGACGAATTCGTAACATAATGTACTGTAAACGAATGTTTATGTAGCAATATTGCAGTTTTTAGAAACTTTCAGCAACCACAAGTTTTTCTATACCTTGTATGAGTTACTTAAAGTTCGAAAATTAAATTGTAAAGCGTTCGATTGAGGAAAAATTACAAAATTTGTTATAACGCAAGGAAACTAAAATTCTGAAAATTAATTTTAAGATAAATTACAGCTTCCTCCGAACAACGCAGTGCGTTAAAATTCACAGTTATGTGTGCAGAATAACAATTTTATTGATAGTATATGAAAGTGAACATTCTACACAGTGACTGTAAATATGCAGATATGATTTCAGAATATAAGGGTATAAAGTGTGACATGAATATTTCTTGTTGCTGTTCAGACAAATACGGGAACAGTTTATGTCACTGTCACTTGTGTTTCAGGAAGACATGGACGTCCATTAATGGACGTAAACATTTTCACTCTCATCAGTACTTGCCACTCAGAATTATGACACAAACTGAAACTGAGTGCAAACTAAACGTCAGTTAGCGTGCGGCCGACACAAAGGATGTGAACATTTAATCTGTCACCGTGTAAGCCCGGAACTCCAGACACATAGACTACTGCTGTTTGGATGATGGAGGCCAGCGTTGCCTCGCACACAGGCAAGCGCGATTATAGCTCGCAGTATTAACGAGTTTCCCTTTCGCCAATTTCCAGTGAATCGTTTCAGCAGCTGATAAGGGCCGTAAAACAAGGAAATGGCGCAATTTACCACACGGCAGGAAATAACACCTGTTCCAGCCAATATCTGAGACGTCAACAATTCATCACTCGTGAGCAGCTTTTATCAAATCCTACAAACAGTGATGCGATAGGTTTGGTTTTCCTGAACCTTAAGAGTGCATGGCATATAATTAAACGCTAAAGGCATTAATCTATAACTGTAGGTTTCTTGAAGCCAATTTACAACAATTAGAGAATAGAAATCCTAGACGATAGTTTCAGCCAATACTTTAAACAATATTGTTTCCAGTGTTACGAACTTCTGAGGCACAATCTCTGACGCCGGAACCTCGTGCATTTAACTGCGGTGCAAGAGATCACACGTAACGAATTAGTAATTCTGGATAAATATTTACTCATAAAGTAGGAAAATATCATTATCTAGGATTGTCATTAAGTATTTTTATCCATATTGGCTTCGAAAAAATCGTAGAAATCAATTGAGGTTTTCAACGTTTATTTATCTATCACGCACTCTTAAGAGTGCATGGTATATAATTCAGGGCTAAAAGCATCAGTTAGGATTGTAGGTTTCTCGAAGCCAATTTGGAAAAAAAAGTGGACAAATATTTTTGCCAACTTTATGAGCAACAATTTTTCTTGTTTAGCGTATTTCTGTACAACAATCTCTTGACGCCGATTTCTCGTACATTAAATCGCTGCGCAGGAGATCACATTAAAAAATGCATCATTCTGGGAAAATGTTTGCTCATAAAATTGGCAAATAAAATGATCATGGATTGCTGTTTTGCAGTTTTTCTCTATTTACTTTCAAAAACTGTAAAATTCGATTTAAGAATTCAGCGCTTATTTATCTACCCTCAGTTTTCAAAGTCTTTTTTTTTATTTTTATATTTGTACGAGGAAAATTTCTTATTTTAGACATATACGTTGTGATTAAATCGTCTTCTTAGGAACTTTGTGTATCTCCTAGTTTTTGCGTAGTAAGTCGTTATCGTACAAAGTTGTCCTTTATGGTTTTATGTATGCCACTAAAACTAACTGACATACCAAACCGAAAAAATTCACAATTTATAACAATGTTGTTGACTATGAATTGACACATATAAAAACAAAACAATATATATTTGTATTTTTCTTTTTTTTTTCAAACTTTTTTAAATTTCATTTCATAATTCAGCACTTGTTTTATTAAATACAAAAATATATTTTTTTTTGTTTTTATATATGTCAAATCATAGCCTACAACACTGATATACACTGGGAATTATTTGGGTTTGGCATGTCAGTTTTAGTGGCGTACATCAAACCGTAAAGTGCAAATTTTGATGTTTACGACTCATTACGCAAAAACAATGAGAGGTACACAAATTTCATAAGAGGAAGATTTAATCACAATTTATGTCTTAAATAAGAAAAAAAAATATTTGGTGCAAATGTAAAAATAAAATATCGTTGAAAACTGAGGTGAACCGCGCCCTTAATTCACAAATGTGCTTTTTAGGATCCGGCGGACCGCGGCGTGTGAGCAGTGCGTGCAATAAAAGCAGAAACAGTATTGACCTATATATACGTACTTTTATGACAGTACAGTACATGTAACGCCAGTTAATAATGAATCGTTACACAGCATAACGAGCTACGATGCCACAGACAGACACACAGATACACATGTTTTAACACTGCCCAATTGTCAGAGTAACAAAAATCGCTTATAAATTAGATGAGTTTACTTGCACTGTGTGGCGAAGTGGTGATATGATGTGAGCGACACACCTGAAAACATTATGGACATTTTCTATATAGAAGAGTGCTAGACGTAGTGTTGCGCGTGTTGAAGTGCACCACTTCAATGCGCGATGTATCTGTTTGTTTTTTCTATGTTTGCGGTAGATAGGGGCGACACAAATATCTTTATACTCCTTTATACTGTACGTGAGACGGTGTGCTCGTGTCGCGGCCAGCCTCCGCAAAAAACCGGCACGTCTTGCGAGAGGGCCAGCCCAGTCGCAACATAACAAGTTGTTTCGTTACAAATTAAACGTGTAAAAAAATTTAATGTATACATTAATTTATACTGGAAGAATAAGAACGTTGCAAAATATTCTAAGCGGTTTAGAGCATCCCGAAATCCTACGGGAACAAACAGAAGAAATGTTTTTATGACAAGGTTAATCTATGTGAATGAAAGTCATATTCGGTGGCCATTTACTGATTTATTTAATCTCTTGTACTTTTAAAAATTACTTATTTTAATGAGAAGGCGTGATAGTAACAAAATTAGTTGTAAAATTTAAAAGAAAATTTGGAATTCGTACAACAATTGTGTGGATTTACTCTCTGCACTCTGTCCACTGAAATGTGGAAGTTGGTGCGACGCTGTCTGATCGTACGTGATATATATATTCTAGTATGTCTCACGACCTTCATCACGCATAGGAAAAGATCTGATGCAGTGAACTATATAAGCATATAAATGTAGTATGCTATTGATTCAAATATTAGTGTGAAAATAAAACAAGGTAATATAACAGCGTAACGTTACAAACAGTATAACGGTTTGCCCTTGGTGGCATTATATTATTGTAAGCACGGCGCTCAAGTTCATGTTCGTCACAGCATTTTATTAAATTGATTACATTAGTAAACAATATATAAAGTTACTGTTGACAAATTCCTTATGGGTACAGACATGCAAAATTCGAGTTATTTTCTGACGGCTGACTAGACCCCAAGTGACTGTAGGCTCATTCGACGTCTCCCACTGGCCGATATTGCCGCGGAAAATGCTTACACGGTAGAGAGACCAATCTCTGTAAAGACGTAACACACGTAAATGACAACCCATAAGTTCGTGGTCTGTTGAATCGCAGATTATGCTCTGTTTTGTATAGGAAAGTGAAGTTAAGTCTGCTACCAAATGATAACGCGAATTTTGCATGTATCAACTACTGGAATCTTTCATGTTCTGTTTGATTTATGGATGTGTTGACTACAGCCAAACTAGGCTTGTTTTCTCATTTTTTCGTTTTTCGTTTTTTTTTTTCTTAGTCTCATTCTATGATTTCTGGGACGACACAATATTGCAATGGCGTATGTCCGCAGTAGTACTGTACGTTATTCTGTTACATTGCAATAAATATGCAAAGGCATTAACAAACTCATTCCATTCACCCAACTGACCTCACTGATCACGTTCGTGTACAAGTTCTAATGAATTAACAATGTAAATGTGATTTCCGTTATTGGCTGTAAGCATAATACTGCACACAACAAACGCAGACTCTGAAATGTTTAATAGATTCGTACCACTGGTGGAGTCAGGAGGTGGTTTTATGGTAACTGTTTGCGTCCCACCGTCTGGGCGGGTGAGAATGTCCGAAAGTAAGTAATATTTGAGCGAAAGAAAATGTACTTGCGTGCGCACTGAATTCGCCGGGCGATTTCTGGCAAAAACATTAGGCACAGTTCTGCGCACACAGATTGTCTCGACTAATGTTTTCTGAATGGCATATGCAGTGCCGGGTCGTTGCTAACAACAGAACGGCTTTGCCCGTGCCGATAGCAAGTTAGACGGTTTGTCTGCTTCGAATTTACGTTCTTTTTTTTTTTCGAATTGTAATTGTTTCAGTCAACTCAAAACACGTACGCGTGCTGATGCATTTTAACGTTTCGGTAAAGCAACATGAAACACGAATTCACCTACGTATGTACATAACCTACATTTGCATATCAGTTTTTCACACATTTTCACACCGTTTCGACGCCATGTTTGTCTCTCTGAATTATTGTGAGTATGGAAGTCGTACGAAAATCAATACTTAGCTGTGTTTGGCCGTAGGGGTTTCTGGGTAAGACATCAACAGAAAACGGTAAGGAAAACACATAGCATGTTCTTGAGCTAGTTTCTGGGTACAAAATCTGCTGTACTTAATTTTAGATAGTTTTATTTGTAATCCTGAAAGGGAGCAGATATCTCAAAACTGTTACATAAAAATGTCGGAAACTGTTCGTACGTACTATGTAACCTAATTTTTCCGAAAAATATGTTTTTTTGTAATTTCGGCTAATTATTGACTAAGTCGATAACTAGCCAAAATTACAGAAACTTATGTTTTGGATAAATTATACTACATAGTACAAACAACTTTCAACAATTTTATATAACGGTTTTGGGTTTTGCGATATGTTTCCTTTCAGGATTTAAAAAATTTAACTCGCAAAAACAGCATAGTTAGGAACACGTGGTCTTAAAGCTAAAGGTTCATCGTGGGAGTGTTGGAATTCAGCATAAATGGAAGCAGAATCGTTTACAGAAAATATAAATAAAAACCCTTAGGGAATTGGTAATTGTGTTCGACGGGTTTTAGCAATCGCCTTCACAGCCCTATGTGCAGGATCTAACCCCCATGTTCCTGTTTATTATACAGTTTATTTATAACGGTCTTGTTACTGGTTTAGAAATTTGCTGCTTACAAGTCTTTTCGGAACGTTTACCTTGCTATAAAAATATTTCAGAGCTTGTCTTCCCTCTATGATCGCTATAGCGAAAGTGTCTTGATTAGAGATGAGGGTATATCGCGATGATTTTTTGTGCCAACATGCCCCTGAAAATGTTGTAGTTCCTTGTGACATGTATGATTGGGTGACATACTTCTGACTCAACGCAGCTGTCTGAAGACCAATAATAGGCTTCGAATATTACAATAGCGGAATTTTATTGGCTCAGTCAAATAGGGCGACAGCTCTACACACAAGCGAAAACCAGTAATCGTTTCATAAGCTGAACGTGCGTTGAAACCCAGCAAACAGTCAAGTTGTCCCGCGATAAACCATCTCTAGTCATGATTAGAAATTATGGTTTATCGCGGGAAAACTTATTTTAACGGTCTGTTAGCTTATGAAAAGACGACTGGCTTTCTCTTGAGCGTAGAGCTGTTGATCTATTTGACTAAGCCAATAAGAATCTCGCTACTGTAATATTTGGTGCCTGTTATTGGTCTGCAGGCAACTATGTTATGCTAGACATGTCACATGAAACTACAATGTTTGCAAGGGTATTATGTTGGCACAAAATATTTTCGCGATATACCATAATCTCAAGTCATTATATATATATCCACACACATGGGTGTGTCGCCCATAATATTGTTAAGTACATGTATAAGGCTGTATCGAAAAGCCGACATTTACAGGGAAGTCAATATAATTTTGATCTGTAGTTTCTGAATTGGATCAGCTAAGCGAAATGTATATTTGAATGAATCAAGTAATATTAACAGTAATAATTTGACCATAGTCATGTTATCGACATGTTCTATATCTATGCTTATCAGAAACACGTGGTTTACCGGTTCGCACGTTTTAGCCTGTTTGTGTAATTGTACACCCTTAGGAGTGTTGTTCATTTAACGTTCAAATGGTCGGCTTAGAATTTTATTTTTTTAAATCTCGAATATCAATGTTGAATGGTGACGGGCTATTTTTTCGTTCTTTCATCTGTATTGAGCACTTACAGTACAATACATGTCTATTCACCCTGTTTAGAGCAAACTGAATTTCTTTGATTCGTAGCTTCGTCTTTGAATCACAACGAAATTTCGTTAAAGAAGTGGTTTTATATAGTGTGACATTTAATAAATCCCTCCACAATCGTTCGTGTTTTACTCAATATCTGATCTAAGAATATCTCGTGTATGAGACTTTCGCGTTGTTTGTTGCAGAGATTTACTTCCGCCAGATTTGGTTTCGATTCACGAAGGGGCGGTGGTAACAGAACATGTTTTACCATATTGTATCGATATAACATGCGCACTTTACATGTTTTGAAATAATATTTCAAGTGCTGAATGAACTGAAAAATTAACATTTAAAATATGTTTCAAAATTAGGCCTACTGTCTTTATTCGACTGGTAAAGCTAAAGAGCTTTGTCTGATTTCACTGATTAAAACTCGACACTTAATTTCGTCTGCGAAGTCATAAATAAGATTTCCTTCACAGGACTCAGTCTCCTCTTATAATCAGAAACTGCACAACTTTACAGACGACGTTGAACTGTTTGTAGTACCGTGTTGTGGAAGTTTTTGAATTGCCAACAAGGAGAGACATGAAATATTCTCATTTTAATTTGGGCAAAAGCTACAAGTCAATCAATTGTAAGTTCACGTCACTCGCTCAGTTAGCTCTAGCCTAGTATGACACCTCCTGTAAGACTTTGATCCAGTAATAAATAGGCACCTAAATGTAGACACAATCACGTGGCATTAATGTGTTGGCAAACATTAAAGGAACAGCTGCTATATATATATATATACTTGGAAGCAAGTCTGCAGGTCAGTGAACTCGCCAATTTTTCTTGTCTGTGCCAGTGAGTAATATAGTACTTATTTCCGTTTGTTCTTTATCATGTCTTGTCAGTATCTATCTAATTTTTTGTGTGTGTTTGGTTCTCCTGTGTCTAGTAAGTTTCGTTACGAACGATTCGTAACCAGCCTGCAGTCATTAACATAATACACGTGAAGAAGTTGTATACGAAGCAATGACGGCGTTAAACTCTTTGTAGTGTTTTTATGTAAAATATTTGGCACGAAACATGTTTTATGTTGGCCGTCGATGTGATACCTTAGCAACAGATAAACATGAACATTTACATGCAACGGGGATATTAAAACACCCAAGTTCGTAACATATTTTGATGAAATAAAAAAAAAGTAACTTCTTTCTAAAGGGCTTACACAATTTCAGAAAGCAGAATGCATATGTATATATATATATATATATATATATATATATATATATATATATATATATATACATACATTCACACATACATGCAATAGCTAGATTTTACTTACTGATGAAACTTAATCTGATAAAAAAAATGCCAAGAACATGAACATACTTTTTAAAAAATTGTAGTGCCCTAAAATGCGACGGAGCATAGACAGCTCTGTACATAAATTTAAACGTATTAGAGCTGTTAGAGATTGATATAACATGTACTATAAAATAAAAAATTAATAAAACTAGAAAAAATAGAGAAAATGCGAATGGGAAAATGTATAAAACTTGTTTTCTGTGACACGTTAAGATTGCGCTTTGTAACCTCTGATATCTTTAAAACGTAATGCAACTTTGTTTTACGATAATATCATGGTTTATTTCATCCGCGGTACCTTTGCTGTGTATGTGTAGATACCGAGCATTATATTTGCTTTTAATTACCCTAAATGGCGTTGATCGACTGTTGAGTCGTGGGCAAGGGAGACGGATGTAGAACATGTTAACAATATAAAAACACTCGTTCATATTTTCAAATGATTTCCCTTGAGGGCTCTCGAGAGAACATGCACTTCAGGCTTCAGGAACGATTATATTTGTTATCGTTAAAAAAAATAGTTTCTGCGTGCGGTTAAACCTCTAGCGAGTTGTGACACGATACCTACATATATAGGCAACACTTGGTTTGTCTTGGGTAAATTTTTCACGAAAATTAATTTTATAATTTAATTCGTGTTCGTCGCAACAGTTCACTGCACAGTAATATTTACGCGTAAACAGCGTAGTCACAGCATAAAAAAAAGTTTTACTTAAAGTATTGCTTTAAAAAGCAAAGAAATGTTTTTTTTTTCGTTCTTACGTTCCGGTAGTTTTATAGTACACAAATATATAAATAATTAAAATCAGGGGATTGATGTTGAACAAAATTAGGCTTTTGACACATAGATTTGAGACGGCGAAATAACGTTTTCCATAATAGCTTGCAATTTTTGTAGATGTAATCGTTTGATCCTGGCAGTTCAGAAAAGGCCGTACTGACGTTTTTTATCGTGCATTTAACAAAATGCATAATAAAGCATGTGCTATTGCTATGATTCAGTGCTTATGCATGCGTTTTTCTAACTTCGTGCATGCGCCAGTAATCATTAAAATATGATTTTTTTCCTATTCTGAAATTAAGGCATTTTATAACTTTCATTTAAAGTTACACAATAATTCGTATATTAATTTTAAAAGTTTGTTATTTCTCGAATGCAACTTAACTAATAATATTCAATATCAGCCAAAGTACTCGATAAATGAGGCGAATAATGACGTAATCTCACATGCCAATCATAATGAACGACTAAATTTATATAGGTTGTGGTGACTAAATACTATAGTACATTGATTAGGTAGAGTAAACGGAATGCTGCTGCCTGCCGATACCACCAAATAAAGAAAACGAAATTTCAGCAAATCCAAGTCAAATGATTGAAAGTGGTATATTTTAAACACTTCAAGTGCTGCCGAAGTAACTATCGGTGGATGTTGCAATGTGTGGTGCTTGCTCTCTACTGTACTTGGGACCGTTGTTGGCGCTGTGGTTAAAGCACTCGCCTCCCACCAAGGCGATCCGGGTTCGATTCCCAGCGGTGTCGGCCTCCGGACTGCCGCGTGTGGTAATCATGCCGGGCGATGCTGCTGGTCGGAGATTTATCTCTGAATTCTTCCGTCCCTTCCCCACTTTTTCATTCCGGCGCTGCTCCGTACATCGTGTCACCCTTCACAAGCACTAAAGACATACATGTCAAATGCTGACCAAACTCTGTTTACTGTTACGGTGCAACTGTAGCATATCTGACGTCACAGAAAGTGTGTAATAGACACTTGACAGCTTGCTATGAGTGGCAGGATTACCTTGTGTTTCCCCAGGCTGCAATGAAGATATTGGTTCCTGTTGCATCCATATAGTTTGTATTATATACAGTTTGTGAATATTTCTCTATAGCTGTCTGTCATCCACCGCTGGAAGACGTAATGTTAGGTTATTTGACGTTCATACTGGCCATAAACTAAAAAGTGTCTTAGCCGTTGTTTCTATATATTTTCTGTTTACGAGAAGGAGTGTGTGTTTACTAAAATAACATATAACGAGTATTTTGATTCTCACTATGTCCATTCCTCTCCCCGTCCCCTAAAAATAATATTATTTTGGCAGCCGTATTACTGACAGCGTTATTATCGTCCGAAATTGTATTTCATACCTTGTTTATTGTGTATTGAAGGGGTGAAATAACACCCCTCTTTCCTCTCTTCCTCGACATAGTGTTTCATTTTCATGCCTTCAGCTTTACATGCAAGTAGATATGCTTAGGCTGGAATGCCTTTTCTCTGCTGCGGAGCTCGACGACCTTATTAACATTTTATCGTGCGCCGCCTTTCCCTGCATTACAAACAGTCGCCAAGCACAAAAAAGCTAGGATCATAATCTTCCAACCTTCCTCTCGGAAACAGATAAAGTAAATACTCTTTGGTTGGTCACCGAGCTTATATTTCTTTGCTCTCGACTGGTACAAATTCACACAATATCACTATCAGTATTACCATGTTTAAGTATCACGAACGCTACCCTTTTCAAGTTTCAACAAAAGTACGTTACTCTCCATAGAGTCAACAATAGAACATCGATTTATCGCGGGTATAGTTGAATGTTTGCTAAGTTTCAATTGCAGTGCGTATATGCGCGTCATTTTTTCTTCTGTTTGTATATAGCTATTTGAGTGGGTCAGTGAAAATCCTAGTATGTTGTTGTAGGATAGTTGTGGTTCGCCTGCAAACAGCTAAAATTTCCCATATTAATAGCGTACAATCAGTAAGCGTGGATTACATCACGGTGTTTTGAAAAAATATGGTGGTGCTATATAAATGTTCGTTATTCATGGAAAACTACCTGATAGTATTTTTGGTAACCGGTCTCTATTGAAGATTACAGCGTTGAAAGTACATTTTGGATATTGCGTAAGAGCGTCATCTTCCACGCTCTACAAATGCGTTGTTACGTGCTGGGGTAATACAGTAAAATTCTGTTATAGGTGGCTCGGGATAAAGTGAGCTCTATATAAAGCCCTGCTAAAGTTCTATTTTCACTCAATTCGTATCTTTCCTCTCGTAACGGCTAACGACGGGACATGTCAAACCTCACTGGCCGCATCACTTGATGTTTACGCGTGTAAAATAAACTGTGCAGTCAGTATGATTCGATACAGTTCTTTAAAAAGATTTATTAATTGTATAAAATACAATTATGTCGATTTTGGTTGCATTTGTTTCTGTATTGTTGTATTTAAATAGGAAACACACGGAACTATATTGTGTCATTTTGATGCCAACCATACAAGCAGTAAGGGGACTATATGCAGTGTTTAACTATGTGCAGTAACGTCCTGTGATATTTTTCAAAGGTAAAATTTTTAGTTCTTACTTTATCCCGAATGACCTATTACTAGGGCCATGAAATTTTCGCGAAAAGATTTTTGCCCCACTTTGTTTCAGTGTCTTACGTGCACACCTGCAGCTCATCTTCATGATTATTGGCAGAGTGTTTTTGTGCAGAGTTATTATTCATTTGACTGTGCCAATCAGTACATGGATAACTGTGACACAACACGTCTGTGATTTGCGGGTTTTACTTCCGACGTTGTATGTTACGGCATCCAATAATTGACCACAAAGAAGAGATGCAGGTGACAACTGTAAGACTCTGAAACAAAGTGTTGCAAAATTCTTTTCACGAAAACTACCGGGCCCTACCTCTAACTGGAGACGTGAAAAATTCGTGTTTTCTTTCAGGCACAAGCTAGGATCCCAGCAACTCTAAGTTCGTATCACTTTCACAATTGGCCGCTGACTTATTTGACACCACCTTGAAGTCTCTGAGCCAATAATAACAATGTAACTATATGCAGGCCCATTTTACTGTGTCAGCGAGCAGCCAATAAACAGCTGTTGTCGGCTTGAATACACATATATTCTTGGAGGCTAGCCTACAGGTCTGTGAACACGCGAATTGTTCCGGTCTCTACCCATAATATGTTTCCACTTACGAAGTTTTCCCCTAAAAAAAAATTTTATTTTGCTTATCATATCATTAGTACAATAGTAAATTGACCCTTTTGTGATGTTTTCCCTGTTAATTAGTTTGCATTTTGCAGTTCTTTCAGAAACTGAGTTTTACTATAAGTTTTGTTACAAAACTATTCCACGCGTGCTCGCTGTGTTGATTTACGAAACGAAAAAAACACTTCGGACAAGAACGGAATGTCATTGTTTCACCATTCTAACTAAAAAATTTGTTTGAAAGTTTTAAAGCGTGCTTTTCAGACAGCCGTACTTCAAAATGTACTAACCGGATGTATATGAATCTCAGAGAGAGACGTGTACTGACTTTTTCTGTAGACTTGCCACCAAATAAAATTACATGGCTACCGATTTAAAGTCTAAAAAGCTATCGGCGGTAATCTTGTTCGCTAGTTCATCGCTTGGCTCGTTGTGGTGATGAGACATTTGATGCGCGCTTTAAGGTCGACCTTATAGTTCCGTCACTTGTAAGCATCTATCGCTCAGCTGGGCGGTGCTCGTAACACCGAAGTTTACTGCGCAGGTGAGGTTTGATATGGGTGAGTATGGAGCTATGCAAAATAAGAGGTGGGGGTGAAAGGCGTATCCCTGAGGGAAATTCCAGAATCGCCAGGTCATGATTTCCTCATGCGTGAATCCGGTGCGACCACGCCGCGAATCGGACCGAAACTGTCAAGTTTGTTTCTTTATCGCGTGGTTTAGTTCCTGAACTAATAGTAAGCGTCAGTAACTAGTGTTGCTAATATTGCTACAGAAGAAGTGTAAACAACGTACGCCAATGGCACCTTGCTTGATCGCGAACTAAAGTGAACTTCCGTTTCATTCGTTCCTGCTATAGCAACGTGTAAGTAGCACCACCAACGCTGATGGTATTTCAGAACCTAACCAGTAAGTAGAGACCGGAAATATTCGCTGCTTCAATGGCCTGTAGGCTAGCCTTCTAACTTAAGCAGACAACAGCTTTTTATTGGATGATCGCAGACACCGTAATACCACAGGATTGGTTCTGAATTTAACGGAATCTTTATTGTTGCTTAGTGCCCTCTTAGATTTGTAAGATAAGTCAAATGCCAATTGTTAAAGTGGCATGAGTATACAGTGATTTGAGTTCTAGCTTATGCCAAAAACGAAACGCGAAATTTTCAGGTCCCTACCAGTAAGTATATGTGTTTATTATTCACGTGAGTGTCTGGAGCTACACTTAATACTGTATCAGGTACGAAACAGTCAGACGTCGTACTTAACACGAATAAGTCTGGCATAAGCTGTTCATGACAACGTGATCCTTCTTGTTGATAACAATAACAAGACATATTTCGACTATACTTTCATGCTAGTTTTCAAGTGAGGCAAAATTGGTAGTTTATAGCCCAGTACACATGATCCGTAATTCAGTACAGAATAGTGTACCTAATTCCGTACAAGTAGCACTGTGACAGTGTGAACGGGTACTACACTCATTTCAGCCAAAATTTCGTACTTAATTTGACAAATATAAACCCATTCTATTTTTATTCGTAGTGTATGTTCACATGCATTCGCAATTCACCTTTTTTTCGGCCTTCGTGCATGCAAATTGCGCAAGCAGGGTTGCCAGTAGGTTTTTTTAAAAAATAAATTCTGTTTTCCTATTAAACACAAAACCGTCAGATTTTTTAAACCAAAATTATACATAATAATTTCACTTATTTAGATAGTACACACGTGTCTTGTATGTATGTAATTTTTTGTTAATTCTACAGTTATACTTTATGAAATGTAACAACTAACATTACACTGTAGTACAGCGGTCGACCGTAGCGACACTTGACCGTACGTACGCCTTTAAACCACACCTTATTAGTTAGTTGTGGCCAACAGAAATGTAGCTATTCCTCCATATTTATTTTCTGCTGGCGAATGGCATGAGTCTTTCACTCCAGAATAAGTGGAAGTATTTCTTCTTTCTTTCGAATAAGAAAACTGAGCAATCTAGCCCAATCCCTCTATTGCTAAAGCCTTATATCTAGAAGTAAGATAACATACGTAATATTGGCGTCAATACGTCGTACGTGTCAAAAAATCCTACGCGCGAGCAAGCCATACGTGCCAGGTGGTCAAACGCGTCTGTTGATCGTACGTGCTGAAATGGTGCGCCAGGAACGTGGAAAAGAGGTCTAAATGTATACGGTAAACTTTCGTTGTGGCTTTTCTTAGCAAGTGTTTGAATAGTAGTAATCGAATTAAAATTTCAGTTCTCGTCCGAGTTTCGCTCTTATATATTTTAATCAACATAGTTCTAAACGACAGTGTTCATGGACTTTTTATAAAAATACTTTTTAACACTTTTCTTAATCTTTCTATGTCTACCATTAAGAAATACTGACATTTTTATGGTAAAATTAGTCTCTTTCTGAAGTAGTGTAAATTGACATCAAGTTCGCATATCAGGGTGATTATCAGCGTAGAACATTAACGACCTTGTTACATAAATTTCATGTACTTCAACTCCGTTTCAAAAAATAAACGCAATGCAATTCACGTATCTCATAACTGCATGTATCTTAACCATAAGGCAAACTTTTAGTTTGTAGCACAAGGTTGCCAGGAATGCAATCCTGCAGCATAAATCTTACCGTGGATATAACATTTAAACGGTTTGTTCCTTTGACTTACAAAGTTAAACAGGCTAACAGTTGGACGCCATGGTAGTATGTTAACTCAATGATAATTGGCAATACGGTGTTGGTACAGACGAAACTGTTAGTGTTGAATAAGAGAATCGTTAGCCCTATCCGGTGACAGCGCCCTGCCCGGGTTGTAATTAGACCCCAGTGTATATCTCCATACCCATAACTGCGCCCCACTTCCGCGATACGCGTCCAATATCCGCAGCCGTCCCTCTCATCCACACATCATATCTGTATTGTTTGCAAAGACTGAGGAAGTTAGGTGATCGTACAATATACAATATAGGTGATTCGGAATAAAGTGACCACTCAAAAAAGTCCTGATTAATTTCTAGTTTCTGCCTGTTTGTATCTTTCCGCCGAATGTAAATATAAACATTGCCACGTGTTTTTATTTACATGGGTCGCGAAATGTTTACAACTACATTAAACTGCTCCGATAATTTTATCTAAAATCTCTGATCATTAAATGCACGGGGGCTGAATATAAGATATAATAGAAAGTAATCGTAGTTATAAATACCTGCGAGTTAACGTCTTTTACAATACTCGTTTCTGTACATCGACTAATTGATACAACACGCACCACAGCCGTTACGAATCTCGTAAAAGCGGGCATAGTTTATTTGAATTTGTAACTCAAAACCGCCGCTAAAAACACACATGACACACGCAATTCAAGAATTCATGTTTCGTACAGATCTGCTGCCACGAACGACGACGCACGTAACAGAAACAATAAATAACGTATTTTCTTAATATGGGAAATAAAAAGCATTTAGTTTCTAGGCTGGTAAACGTAATACATAATTTACAGAATACTGATGGTTTCACATAATTTGGCAATGATATTCATAGCAATTTACAGTACTTTTGAATGTGTATATACAACACACAAACACACACAAATTATGTAGCTTGGCGTAGCGGCGAAAAAAACGACGAAAACCTAACTCTGACGCCACCTGTCGGAGGGATTTTGAACTGTCTGAAGCACGGAGCAAGCGCTAACGTGCAAGATGACCTGAGGTCGACGATAGCGTCACATTCTTCTGGCGCCAATTAAGTCTAATTTAACTTAATTATTAGTAATGTCAATAATACCATAAATAAATAATTCGAAGTATATTAAATACAGAGAGGACGATTTCATCTGATCTGACCCTGGGCTACATTGTAGACGAAAAAGTAAGTGCACAATGTGGCAACACTGCACGGAGATACTCCCCTCATGCGCTTTACGTCCAGGCATTATTTTTGTATGTTACGTCAAATAGACATAGAATCATATTTGGACTGATATGGATTTTGACCTGCACCCGTAATATTCAGGTCAGAACAGTAGCAGTAAGATAACTAAAATATATGTGTAGCGCAAATGGGGACTAACTACAGTGCTATGTTGCAACATTGTGCGTATTGAAGTCACCGTACATTTTGCCACAAACATTTTCGTCTCCGTTTCAGCCCAAGATTTGCTTCGTGTGTTTATCACACGTTTGTTTCTGGACACCATATGTATATAAATAATCGTTATTCTACAAGTGTGACCCGTTTGAAAACACACGAATGATTCTATTTACGGAGAATCCAGAATATGTTCTCTAAAGATCATCTTCCTTTCATCCGTCCACTTGGTACTTTTTTTTTGTTACTTTACTCTGTGGAATAACCTCCCACTTTTCGATTTTTTCTTTGCACGTATATCGATAAAAAGAATTTCTTATGGTTGAATTTGAACGTTTTTCACGTCCGATTTTGTTGCGTCCAAAGGAAAGTCTTCAGTTGGTCAACTGTTTCGACATTCTGATGGGTTAGTCTGATGTCTGGAAGCCTCTTCACATGACAGTATAATTGAAGTCTTCTTTTCCTGAAGTATGCTGTGTGTGCGTGTGTATGTATACATGTATGTAATGTATTCTATCTTTAAGAGAAACTCAAAACATATATTTGGTTTAGGGAAGTATTGTGGACATACGTCATTGCAGTGCTATGTTGACTCGTCACAGTAAACTGAGAGTGAACAAAGGAAAAAATGATGGGAAAAAATATCTGCAATGGCTGTAGTCATCACATATATAAATAACAAAACGTAGAAAAATTCCTAGAGGAATTGTGCTAATCACAGAAAATAAAAAACGATAAATTAGAAGTTAAAACGAAAACCAAAGCAAATAAAACAAGAAAACTAAGAACAGTCAGGATACCAGAACTAAGACAGCGCCATACAATAACTAAGACAAATACAATGCCTCACACGAAACAGGATGACCCAACAGCGACCTCACAAACACAAGACTAGACTAAACATAGACATAAGTACACAAGAACACAGGAGTTTATCTCAGACAAGCTTGTCTCGACGATTGACACGATACCTCTTGGAATATGTTAGGTTTTGTTGCTTATGTATGTGATCGCTACAGCCAACTCGACTTGTATTTATCTTTATTGTTTTTCTTGGCTCACTTTTTTTTTTCTGAGACGACTTAGCATTGCAATGGCGTAAGTCCACGATATTTCACTACATCATTTACTCAAATTGCGAGAGTATTTCAAAGACATCATGTATTTGGTGTCAATAATTTATTTGTCTTCAGAAAGGTTTGTTTTGTGAAGTATTTTATTTACCTTGACGCAAACATTTTTTCAACATAAAGCTTGTCTAAAAAATATATAACTAACTTTACTGTAACTATTACTTCTTTACTATTTCAATGACAACACAATTGTTCTACTTTAAGACGAATTACGTTTTTTTGCAACAAAGCTAGTTAGCAGTGGTTCGTATTTGAATAAATTAACCTTAGCAGTTAGAGGATTCGTGTTTAAAGTGTATACTGAATGTGACGGTATTTGAAAGATTATTACGAATGTAGAAAAAGTGTTGGTGAATGGGCAAACATTATTATTATTGTTACGCGGTATTGCATCATTCATTACTACGCTAGAGAAAAATAATTTTAAGGCAAGAAAGCAATCACGGAATATGAGCCAAGAATATCTGCAGTTAAAGGAAACCTACTGTTATAGTGTATTAGTGTATTTTGACTTTTACTCGTTATTATATTGCCTGGGTTGTAATGTCCTGGGTTTTTCTGTTAGTTTTTTATTATTTTTAATATTAGTATCTTTGCCCGTTCTCAGAATTAGTTTTTCTGTTTTTTATAAATGTTGGTTGTGGTTTATGTACTTTATCAATGTTCCATTTTACTAAACTATCTCTTGCTTTCTGCATCAGAGCAGTGCTCGAATGGCGTATAATTATTATTGCTGGCACTTTTCGCAAATAATTTAACATTATGTGGTACTTTATGTATCACTGACGTTTAAAAGTAAAGTGAGAATTTTAATAACTATATCCCTTAACTTCTTATGAACTATGCTGTGTGAATAGGCTAATTTTCGCAGTAATTACTAATTTATCGCTGCCAGAAAAAAAACATCTTAGACTGCAACATATATTTCTGTTTGTTTTAATGCTTTTATGATGGTTTCAACAAGGCTTCATTCACCGTGATTAGTTTTTGTGAACAACTGTGACTAATTGAATATGACCAGCGTAATTCGCTTTGACTAAATGATTTCTGTTCTTATACAGTCAAGACTAAATCTAGTGACCTGAATAATATTACACTAAAGTGATATCAAATTTTACCGCTTTTCGGCTACATTTAACTAATTCTTAAGACATTTTATAGTAACAGAGGTAGCGTGTAAAATACTGTATCGTTAATATAAGAGTATTAACTACGTATATATTATATATTTAACTGCTGCTTTAAATGTTTCATAATCATGGTATAACATATAAAACCTGCATTATTAATCTGTAATTCTATAGTTATTATTGCAATAAATCGGGTCATTGGTCTTGTCAATAGTTCAGCATAAGTACATTTTTAAGCAGCTTCGAACGATACCATTATCGTGCATGGAATGCGAGATATATTTCTGAATAAACGACACGGTGTTTAAATTTGGATGCCAGTCGCTACCTCAGTCAGCTGGAGGTAATAGCTATAAAAATATTCGCTGACCGCTCAGGTGTATGACGCACATGTGCAGGCGCAGTGTGTACATTGGTCCGACAAATCCAGGAAGGCCTCGTAGTTATAATTAGCTGTGGGTCAAAGGTCAGGTCAGTCGCTAGCGAGCGGGCTCGTGTTACAACAACGCAGATCTGGTTGCGTCGGGTCCAATTTATAATGTTCTGAAAGAATTCTTAATGCCTTTAGATGGCTCGCTCTTCAACTGAACTTTACCATTAACAGTACTATGGATGTCTGCTGTAAAACACTATTTGTGCTTTGACGATAATTAGTTTTTGGGAGATACTCGTACTTAGCATAAAATTTTTGTAACAGTGTACATCTATCGTAAATTTAGCCAGTAACTAACGGTTTGTAAATACACCGGAATAGCATCATTTCCGTAATATTTTCAACAACTTTCATTTAATAATCCTCGACCGTACACTGGAAAAAATACTTATTAGTCACCACAAAATATTTTGTTGTAATGGACCTTAACAAATTTTATTGTAGTGACCACAAAAAATTTTGGCTGTCCCCAATAAAGTTTTGCAGTAACTGTAAAAACATTTTGTTACGACTACAAAATTATTTTGTGGGGTCCATATTGACAAAATATTTTGTAGCCACCTCAAAACAGTTATTTCTTTGTAACAAAGAACAGAAGAATGAGGGATATTTACAACTATTTACTGTACATTTATACTGTACCTATATAACATTGTAAGATATTAACAATTTGTGGGCTGAGTTTTGCAGGTGTGGCTAACATATAATCACACTTCGGGTGTTATATTTCTGTAAAAATTAACGTTTTGCCATTATTCGTAAAGTCGTATAAATACTTAAATGACATTAATTTGAGAAAGCATATATTTATAAAGATGCTTCAAACAAAAGTAAGTGTAGCCATGAGAGTCAATTTACTATTTCCAACCACAAAGTTCCCATGTTTGTTATTCGGTACTGCTTGTTCTTTATTTACTACTCACAACGAAACTATATGTGCACCTGTACCGAACAAATATTACACTTTTCGTCACAAATTAAGCACAACAATGTAGTTTGGTTTGTGCAACATAACCTATATTTGATTCTTTACAGCACTACAGGTTTTTTACTGTATTAATCCTATTTTATCAGTGTAAATAATTCAACAAAAATTGTACTATGTACTCATATTTTACGAGTGTTCTTAATAAAACATCCTTGACGAACGATTTATTTACCAATGTACAAAATTTCGAAATGCCCACACACAGATACTTAAAAACAGAGCAAAATGATTATATTGAATATATTGCCGCCAGAGCGTATACAACTATTTTTGATAATTCTGCCAGCAGCCCACTTTGTGAACCAGTCGAAAACTCGGTTATTACATTAAAATTTATGAGCTTAAATTCTTGAATGGTGAGGAATGCACAGTGACGTCAATGGATGGCACATCCCGTAACAGACCTGCAAACTTGCGAGCACAGTTTCTTCATAGGTAGAAGACGAGAGAAATGAATGAATGAATATCATGGCTTATCGCGTGACTGGCCGAAAAATATCTACTCTACCTCCAGCAGGGCGCACATAAGAAGAGAGTTATACGTCAAGGTTAAGAGAAGTCCTTCGCGGTGTCAAATTTCCACCTTTGACGCGTGAACAGCGTAGTGATAAGAGCCAGTGTCCCACGCTTGACGAGAAGCATATCGCCTCTATTCGCAGCGCGCCCAACTGGCGTGCAAGGTTTCCCTTGTAGTCTTTTTACTATGGGACTTTAAGCGGTGGCCCCAATATTTTATTTTTGAATAGTTTGAAGTAAAGACCAACGCATGCTTCTCGTTTTGCACTTTACGAATTCAGGTAATATTTTCGGAGTTACAACAGTCTAAAAAAAACCGTTTTTAGCCATTTGAGAGGCCCGAATATCATGTTTCTAACAAGCGTGCTGCATTTTTGAAAAAATAGAAGCATGGTTTCAAGTGTGTGTTCTTTTCGTAGGTAAACATAATATGAGTAACTTAAGCGGTTTCGCGTAAAAATGTATGCGCGTGACACGCTGCAACGCCGTCCATGCGCCAGTCGAGGACTCCTCTTAAATGACGAGAACCAATTTTCACAGAAGACGCCCGAAGTTGGTTGAAATTGCCACAACAAAGCCTCCAACATCAGAACACGAAATTTAATACAGTTTTGATTCTGACGTCGCGTCGCCGGCCTTGTACATTACCATCTTCGTTAATACAATGTTTGTTATTGTGTGTGAATTTTAAAATAGTAGGTAAATTTGGCTATATCTTAAATTTGTTCGTTGAAGACAAAAATTTAAGTGACCAAATGTTGTACGACATTTTATATGCAAAAGGTGGCAACATAGTGCTATAGTTAGTCACCACTTGCGCTCCACATATATCTTACTTATCTTACTTCTACTGTTCTGGCCTGTATATTATTGGTGCAAGTTAAAGTCCCAACAAGTCCAAACATGATGGGTGAGTGAGAGATTATGGTCAGCGCTTAACATCGAGGTCTTTAGCGCTGGTGAGGGGTGACATGATGTGCGTATGGAGCAGTGCCGGAAAGAAAGGGCGGGGGGAAACGGGAGATCCCCGAGAAAACCCGCCGACCAACGGCATCGTCCGGCACGATTCCCGCGTGCGAAAATCCGGGGACCGATCCAATCGTGATTCTACGTTTATTTGACATAACATACATACATTAATACCTGGGCGTGGAGCGCAGGAGGGATCTTTCTCCGTACAGTGTTGCAACATTGTGCACGTCAAATGTCATACAACAACTTGCCACTTACATTTTCGTCTTCAATTTAGCCCAGTTTTCGCGTGTTGTGCATATTATGAGGTTGTTTCTGGACATCTTGTATAATTTAAATGCATTATTTACTTACAGCATTTATTTTTGTTGCATCAATTGTCACTCTGTATGCCCTCAACTTCGGCGATACTCGGTAAAATGTTGTTTGTTCTATCCGAGTTACGAGGGAGTGATTACCAGCCCACGGAAAGAGCAACGTGACGAAATGAATTCCTTGCTAGCGGTCCAGCCTGGTAGAGGTGCGGACTCTCCGATAGCGCCGATGGTCGCTTAAGCCGGCTCTTCGCAGCGTCCAATCCCCTGCCACTTCTACTACCAATTTTCTGCCAGAAAATCTGCTTTCGTGTAGGTAACAGTGCCGTAACTCCCCGAGGGCCCTTTCCTACGGATATAAAAGTTTCCGTACCCAAGGGCAAGCTTTAAATCTTAATAGAAACTTTTCAACATGTCTGCTCCACCCAGGAGCAAGATTCCAGACGCCAGGGCAACTAACTGAATCAATAAGTGTTCAAGTTCGTATTATTTTAGGGTTCAGTTAAACGTATTTTCTTTCTGTATTGAGTTATATGTAAGGGTAGTACATTCACATACGTCTATTGACTTCCAAATCCTCGTAACATGCTTATTTCACACGATACAATGCCGGTACTTCACTATTGGTTCATTTGTGTTGTTTTAGTTTGCTGAAGACCTAACCTACTCCCGGTGATTGTGTTGAATTGCTTCGACAGGGTGTTAAAAATAAGTATTCTATATTTTGAGAAGAGTCAGTACGCCCCAAAACAAGACGGAAACGTCTGATTAGCAACGGTCCTGAAGCCCATACGGAAATAGCTATACGGTACTTTTTCAGCATTTGTCATAGCTACGGGAGGTGTGTGACGTCCGATAGTATTGTGTCGTCATGTTGCAAGTCGTAGAGAATTGTGCCTTACTTTAAAATACATTTAGTGGAAGTATTAGCAGTCATTTATCACGCGTTACTGTAGGGCTTTTACATCAGTTATATAGGTGTCATACTTGTTTATGTATGGGTTTTAGGATCCACATTTATGAGACATTTTTGTCTGTTTCGAGGGTATATTGCCCCTTCCAAAAATATCCACTACTCCCATGTTACACCAGAATTTTAATCCTTTAATATTTGAAGCACTGAATATGTTGCTGTTGGACTGAGAATATCGGGGTGCACTTTGTGTAAATTATAAAAAATTTTACTAAAGCTCGTCTAAAATTTAAACGTTAAGCCGGTTGAGGACGCGAGGAAGCGGCAAACAATGAATATTAATCCTTGGGCTTTCAGTAAGCATTAAAATATAGAGCGTACTTCCTGAAAATTCGTCTGAATTCTATAAAAAAAAAAATTGTCCAAAACGTAAACGAAAAAACTCGCTACGAGCGCGATACAAACAAAATAAAATTTCCCCGCCTTTGTGCAAGCGTTAAATTAAATGGTTTGTATTTAACTGATATTATTTTTAATGCCATTTACAAACTACCTGATGCCAGTGGTTTTTAATTTCCTGCTTCAAAGTTGGTTGAACGTCATTTAATCCTTGTTCGTGGTGTACTTACCACCAAATCCGACACTAGATGGAATTTTTAATAAGTTTTGAGTTATGTACTTCCAAATCCTGATAATACTCCGGAGGTACCTATACTCCATACCTGCAGATACATATGAGAGGATTAATCGATCTTTCGTTGATTTTAATTTTTTTTAAGTTGCATGTCCTGCTGACAGATGTGTATGCGAAGCATATTTTGAGACAGGTTTGACTAATGGCTCTTGATAATTCCAATAAATGGTTTTCAGCTTGTTTAGGAACAAAAAATGAGGTTTATTCTACAGCATTGGCACATGTTTGTTTGGACTAATTAAATAACTGTTTATGTATAGCAACATACATACATATAGTGAAGTATATAAGGAAAATAGACCGACAATCCATGGATAAGATACGTCGTTATAAATGGAGCCGGAAACTCTGTTCTGATTAATGGGTTAAAGATATTTCACTCTTAACACCTCTTACCCAGGGACTGGAAGCAAATAATTTTGTAAAATATATTGTTTTTATTATTGTGTAACACATTTCAAAAATACAAACTTATGAAAAAATCTGTGCCTACAATCCTCACATATGGGGTTACACTGATGTGTCTGCAATCCTCATACGTGAGGTTACACTGAGTTGCGTATTGCTTATATTTTTGTTTAATACTAAATTAGCTGTACCCGGCATGTATTGCAATACCCATGTTTTGATTTTTTCTGTTTTTTATGTCACGGGGGGGGGGGGGCAATTCCGCTTGTTTATATTTCCAGATACCTTAGCGGGCGCACGCACAACAAAACAAAGATTTTCACAAAAATTTTTGGGTGTCCCTTACACTCTTTTGCCTCCCACCTTCCCCAATATCGCCAAAGTCTAAATGTTTTGGCAGCAACCTTTGAGGGTGCATACACAAAAACTAAGTAAATTGTCATAATAACCGAATGAATGGCGCAGGAACGCGTACGCTACAGATTGCGATCGGCTGAACGACGTAGAAGTTCGTGCGTTGCAGCACCATTTAGTGAAGAGTTGGTGAGTTAGGGTAAAATGGATAGCTTAATATCCTTGTCGATGAAAAAATAAATGTAATGGACCTAGTTTCATAGTAGTCGGTCAAACGGTGTCGGAGTTTATCGATTTCATACGTATATGCATACATATATACAAACATCAATTTTATATATATGTACTATACATGTGTAAAATGACCAGCATTGTATATGTACTGAATGCTGTCGTACTGTAATATCACACGGATATTGTTGTATTTTATTAGTTTGAACTGATTAACAATGAGTTATTCTGTCTCAAAATGTTTAATGCAATACAAGTATTGTAAATGAATTTCGCTCATCACATTAACTTATAATTAGAGCGCTACACTTTTCTCGATCGCGAATAAACGACGATAAACGCGAAATCGTTATAAAATACAGTTTTCACGCGAAATTGGTGTAAAAACGAATTTTAGCACGAAATGAAATGTTAAAACCCCAAAAGTGTTCAGTTTTTACGCGAAACGTATCCATTTAATGTTAAAACTATGTAATATTTAGTAATGTATATTGCGAAGACAAACCTCGACAACGGGGAAAAAATAAACGTATGGCTGATCGCCGATCGGGAGTAAAAAACAAAAGGCACTTTACCTTTTTTTCCTGGTGCAAATGAAGGGAACATTTCACATTTGTCACTTCAAAAACACTTTGCGAAACATAAAAAAAATAATACAGTCAGTACGTTTACGTCCTCAAAAGTAATGGCTGTTAGAATAACGTAAACTTATTGAATGTGGCCGTTTGTGTGCCGCTTGGCAACTTGCAACCTAACCTAGAACGAACGAAGAAGAACGATAAACAAAAGCGTGCACAGCAGTGTTGCAAGCTATGTCGATCATTGCATGGTTGTCATGTCATCTTCACTTCTCTACAGAGTAAAAAGTGCAGGAAATCCCGAATGTTGATAGTCAGCGGGTGTTTTCTGCTAATGGACTTATCCTTAGTGATCTGCGGGCTGGTTTAAAAACCAGCAATATTGAGCTAATGCTCGCCAAGTATTTTGGTGCAAATACTTTGTTCTATTTTTGACAGAAAATGTTTGTGTTATATGGTAGAATTTTTTTTATTTATTTGTGAATCATTTCATGCGTGTCTTACCTATTTTAAAGATATTTAGCACCTTTTTTGTCAATTTTTTTAAATAGTACGAAAAGACATTGTACTGTTTTTAACATACATATAACTTTTACTGGCTTAACTTTAGGAACTACAAAGTGCATAATTTTGTAGGGTATTTCAGTGGTATATAGAACTGCTTTTAAGTCCTTCAGCAATTTTTATCACCTTTTTTTTTATATTTCCAAGCATTTTAACACCACTTTTTTATTTTAAGCAATTTTTAACACTCGTTTTCGATTTTCCTGCATTTATAATACCGCTTTTCAACACCGCTCTACAGTTTTTTAAGCTATTTTAGCACCGATTTTGCCAAGTTTTTGTGACGAAATTTGGAGTTTTTATTTACCGTTTTCAGGGGGGCCTTCCATGTCTTACTTACGGTCAGCTTGCAGAGATATGTATTGTCATCATCCAATATTTCAATGCTTTATTTTAAACGCAATCAGGTATGTTTATGGTATACAAGCAAACAAGTTCATCTTGAAGGTCGTAAACCACCCTTCTGATTCCCTTCACATTAATACTTGTGTGTACATTTTCATATTATATTCGTGAGGAACCTATAGACATGCGTTGGGTATTACAAACTGAAATTCTTTATAGTGTTAGCACGTTTATAAATATTGCATGTTATATTATTTACTTTAATTTAAAATTTATTATCCGTAATTAACTTCAAACAATAATTATTTTGTCTGCCGAGAGACTTAATTTCTGATTTACTTAACTAATTAATTTCTGTCATTTTAATAGCGTTAGTAAATTTGTATCGTTTACAGTTTTACTTTTACTAGTTCTGATAAGTTATTCCTACATCTTCATGTTTTGCTCTGTACCGTCGCTGCCTTTTACTTCTGAAGGGTGGAAGGACTACCCAACGTGTACTATGAAAGTTATGCATTGATTATTAACGGTTTAGAAACTACTTTCTTGGGTATTATAATCTACTGAAATGTTTTAAATGAGAGCGATATGACAAATAGCTATACCAATCGGTATGTCAGTTCATCTGCCGCCAACATTTGGAACATTTTGATTGCTCTAGTTACTAAATTGATGATGTATAATGCGAATTAAATAACCTTTTTTTCTATTCATGGAAAACAATGTCCGCAGACAAGCGTTACAAAATATTTACTGTTCGCAAGTGACATTAAACATCACATTGAAAGAAAAAAAAAATTGGTAAAAACCCCTTTAGGTAAATATGTTTGCTTATTATTAAATCGCTGTTAACTCACTTGAACAAGAAATTAAACGTTTTTAGAACGAAGCTATTTAATACCAGCTTAACTTCTCGTTATTATTCTATTGTTACTCGGAAATATGTTTAATACATTAAGCCAATGAGAAACGTTAATCACATTCATTGAATACGTAACAAAAACGGCACTCCTAATATTCTCTGGAAACAATTCTCTTGTGGATTTTAATACAACGCAGCTCTTTGTGTAATTGCATTTTTTACAAAAAAAAATTCTCGTGCATTGTGTTTGCTACATTTGGCCATGCAATACATACTGATGTTAAAACACATACAATGATGCATGCATATGTGTATATATTGTTATGTATTCGTGTTACGCTTCGAGTTGAACTTTTTTAATTTTTTAATATAAATTTTTCGAGTCATGTTTACGTTACCGCAACACTCTTCAAAATGTTGGTTAGTCATATTGAATTCCATTTCACAGTTATAATGGTTTTAAGCACTCCCTGGGCTAACAATGTATTTAATTATATTACCCTTGCGAAGTACAAAACACTTTAAATTCCATGAATAAATCTGATAGGCTGTATATGTCTATATTTCAAAAAATATCTGCGAATACTATTTTTCCCGTATAAATTCAAGCTGAAATTACTAGGAAATGAAAATTATATACATTACTTTTGAATTCTGTTTATAATGTAAACACTGTACTTATACACAGACCTGATGTTAATAAGGAACTTGGAACAGGAAACATTGTTTTTTTATAACTTGTTGGCAACGTATTGCAATAGCCGTTAGTAGGGAAAGATGGGAGGAAGGTGAAAACTGAGCTGGTGTGTCGGGCGTCTTGTAAGCACAGAAATTTTAGGTCGTATTCTCGTTTAAAATTTATCGTGTAGTAACGCAAATATTTCAAGCTTTCGCTAATAATTAACCTTTTGCATTTTTAACTGGAAACTGTCTATAGGCCTATTCACAATTTCCCAGTGGTTTTCCACAGATTAAAATGGTTGAAACTGCCCCATCGGGAATTGGTGTAAAACTACAAATTCCATCAGCGGAATAACTCGTAGATTATATCAAATTTTCACTAATTTGATAATAAAGGGAAATATTTTAACTTAGATGCAAAAAATGTATTTTACATTAAGCATATATATTTTTTTTAATTATGTTGTGAGCTCAGTTAAATTATGAGTCGAAATTAAATTAAATTATATATACAAATTCGACATATGAAACGTTATGAAAAATGAAGTTGAAGACATGTTAAACATGTATCGCGAAAACGAATGTGAAGGGAGCAATAAGCCCTTGAAATTTGAAACAGTGTTTTCTGAAAAAATCGGAAACCATGTGAGATAAAAGGACAATATCCATAACATTGTTTTATGTTATCGGGATATGTCATCCCACAGCAAATACTAGTTCAAGCCTTCCGCCATTGTGAAAATCACAGAGGTAGCTATTCTAGTATGTCGCAAAACTTTGGCGCTGTCTGAATGTGAAGGTATTTGAAGACGAATAATTCACGAGCATACCATGCATTACAAAAAATGTCCTCTTGTTGCGAGTGCGTAGGTCACACAACAGTTTCTGGTAAAAACGAACGTCAAGTGCTAATGCTAGGTGTGGCAGTACAGTGCATTCTGGCTTCGGTCTGCCGCTTTGACATCTAAAAATGTTCACAAAATCGACCACAATTTGGCGAAACAATTAGCACAGCATTTTGGATAATGTCATGTTTGATCCAAATTTTTAGCTGTCAAAGTGGCAGACCATTGCCAGAATGGACTGTACAGTTTTATTAAATGAACCTTTCTTGGACATACACTTACAATGGCGTTTGTAAAAAAAAACATTATTTTATAATGCTAACACATTGCTGGAATCGTTCGGAAATCACACACGGTTTTATATTTGTAGACTGAATATTTCTTCCAGGTGTACTGTATTTTTCCTTTTCTAAGTCCGTAATGTCCTTAAAGTACGCTCCAAAATTATCTGTTCACTGATATGAATATTTCTGCTGCCGTTGTCGGCAATTTAACATGATCCTAATTTTAACCTTAGATGTTTGTAAGATTAAAATTTCGTATTTAGTTTCTAAGAAATACCCCAACTGATATTGATTCCATAGTCAACTGACGCTAACTAAACACACACATTTATTTATTTAAATTATTCATTCTTAATTTCTTTCTTTCGATGCTTCGGGTTTAGAGCTGCTTGTAACCTATTCTCATGTATGCTGGCTTCAAACATGTGTATGTGTGTTCATACAGGATGATTGAAAAAAACACCAACAATGCTTAGTATGTTGTGCGGGACGACAAACTGATCATAGTTGAAGAAGGAACCCATGTCCGGAAACGCACGGTGTTGGCGCAGGAGACCAGAAAAGTGTCCGTGCGACATGTGGTCAATAAAACGAAGAAACAGTATACAGCAAAAAGAAGGTTACAAACGGGGTTAAACTGTGTACCTCCGACGTCAATGCAGAGTCTACAGCCGCGGCGCTGAGCTGCACGCACATGATCCAATTAGTGCGGTTGTCTGGAAAGAATTTCAATCGCTCCATGTACTCGTCCTATAAGGCCCTCGTCTGATTTTACAGGAGTGGCATACACCATGACTTTCATACTACCCCACAGAAAATAGTAGAGTGGCGTGAGATCTGGTGACCGTGCTGGCCATGGAACTGGTCCTCCTCGACGAATCTATCGATTTGGGTATGTAACGTTGAGGTGATTCCTCACATTTCTATAAAAGTGTGCTGGAGCTCCGTCGTGTTGCAGCCACATGACCTGTCGCATTTGCAGCGGCACTTCATCCAATACGGTAGGCAAGATATACCTAAGAAATGTGAGGTATATCACTCCTGTTAATCTGTTTGGCAGTAGATATGGACCAATTATATGGTTCGCAATTATTCCAGCCCATACGTTGATACTGAACCTGTGTTGGTGACCGTGAACCACCTGCGCACATAGATTTTCGTCCGCCCAAACATGCATGTTATGCAGGTTTACAATTCCGTTGCGGTTAAAGGATCATTCGTCTGTGAATATCACCAAGCTCGGGAATTGTGGCTGCAGTATGCATTGTTGTAAAAACCACTCCACAAACTGGACTCGTCGTGGGTAGTCATCCTCCAGTAACGCGTGGACTTTTTGCAGATAGTATGGATGTAGCAGCCGGTCGTGAACAACTTGCCACACCGCATTTTGAGATATGTGCAGCGTCTGTGCCACTTACCGAGTGCTGGTGGATGTGTTCTCTTCGACCAGTCTCAACACATCCTCCGCTAATTGAGGTGTTCGAGTCGAACGTGGTCCACACGCATCACGTTTTGGCAACTAACAAAGGGATAACATTGTAAACATTCGACACTACTGCTGTACAGTAGTATTACTGCGGTACATGTAAGTAACAAGCACATGTTACACTGCTATGTATATACGTGAAACTTTCCGGCTTCTCTTAGTCGTCTCTCAATGGCCGCAATCGAAGGATGATGTGGAGTATGTCTGTTTTGAAAACGTTCCGCATACAGTCGTGCAGCAGCTGTTTTGCCGTATGCGAGCACCATGTCGGTTATTTCCGCTGTTGTGTACTGGTACATGTCGACTTCTGCCAAACACGGAACTGCACTGAAAGACTACTAAACGTACCACAGTCAAATGTATCGAGTAGCGCATGCGCAGGAATGTTATTACCGTCACATCGTTAGCTAAACGGTTCCGTACCTGTTTTGGAGACCAAAACGGATTGCAAGCAATGACACCAGTCGTCTAACATTGACGTTCTACTGCGCCCACACCGTACGATTCCGGACATGGGTTCCTTCTTCAATTATGATCAGATTGTTGTCCCGCACAACATACTAAGCGGCGTTGTCGGTGTTTTTTCCAATCACCCTGTGTATATATATTCACACACACACACACACGCCATTGTAAAAAGTTTCGTAAAAATATGACAGACATATAATCAGGTACTCTTTAATAACGAAATATAAAATCTCATACTGCATGTAGTTACTTATATATACATATTTACTAATTAATTATTATTTCTTTTGTTTCCAGGTAAGTACGATACACAACTTTGATCTCTGAAGCTTGGTGAGTACTGCACATATCTTGTAACATCTTGCCTGGAAGTGTGGTATTGTTGTGTTATTGTTTACAGCTGTTCTGCAAGATACCGACGCGATACTATGTCGCAGGGCAAACGTCTCTTGCTTCCCTCTTTTGCAACCTAAACATCCTATTTAAAGCTGTTGTAGGTTCTTATCACGATCATGTCGGATGAGAATCTTATTAATGTGAATTTTAGATTTATTTGGTATGGCGATGCCATGGCAAATTTTTTAACGTTTAAATGACAAATTATAAAGTGTCGATGTTATTCGAAAAAAAATCATAATATTAAAACCAGAGGGAGCAGAAAGATTTCTTAATATGGGTGGATCACGTGGATTTAAAAAAAAAACTACTTGGTTTATACTTTTAGTCAGTTTTTGTATCTTTCCGTTGTAAGTAAATATGCGCAAAGATTTACACGCATTGTTTGTACAGTATTACGTCTGCATTCTCCGGCTAGTAAAAACATTACATACTAAAATTTACAAATTAAATTCACAAGTTATCACACTTATCTGTAATATGTAGTTCTTATAATTACTTGCGAGATAACTAGGAGCTTTAATGTTATCTAAAACCATTTGTCAAAACATACATTCTGTGCTTATAGTTGAAAATTAGTGCTGGTTGCAGCCATCGGAGTGCTTATAAAACCGTGGTGCTGGCCAACAGTAAAATCAGCAAATCAGGAAAAAAAACCTCTTAATAATAACCGACATAAATATAATATACGTAACACTCTTAGCTAACGAGATGAGAGTTTAGCGGTGCATTCGACAGAAACCGAAATAAGTTGCTTTGTGAATTTGGTCAGTTATATAAAATATAAAACGAATTTATTTCGTTTAGTATCAGCTCAGAATTGCCGTATTTCAGTTAGAAAATATGATAAGCTGCATTTAATTATTCACAAACAGGCGCAGCATAGAAAGAAGCAGCAATTGTTTACTTTGAATTGTGAAATAAAAGAAGGGGGGGGGGTTATTGGCTATTTTCCAAAGGGTCCTATTTAACACGAACCACCTATACGCATTAATTTTTAATTTTTGTTTTGCCGTTGTAGGAAAAATTTATTATACTGATCTTGTTCTCAAACCAGAAATATTTTTCTTTCACTGTTGTTGCCCGAGCGAAGAAAAAAACACACTAGTGTGTTATTTCAGCGTTTGCGTTGGCATCACGAGAACCTGTCATCTTAGCAAAACGTTCGACGAAACTGTACGAATAATATGCGTTGTTTCTTCAGACAATTTCTGATTTTCCCCAGAGAGTCGAGATTGTTTGCAATCATTGAAGTGAAGTATTTGCTTTACTCTCAGGCAGTAGATGTATTTAGTAAACGATACATTTATTGCTAAATACTCCTCCGAAAAATTTTGTACGGCATATATCTGGCGTAAAAACACTACGTATCGAGACGAGACAACTGTCCACAAAGTGTTTACAAAATGTTTAACGAGTGACGATAGTCACAAGGTAAGTAAAAATGAATTATTTTTAGTCTAATATTTTATTGTTATTAGATTGTTTTATCTGTGAAAAAAGTAACACGGTAAGTAGAAATCCAATATATTCAATGTTTCATTAATTTGAGATTTCTTGAAGTTTGGTGTCTGTTTTCCATGACCATAGATATGTATCTGTTTATGTTCCGGAGAACAAAACTTTGTGATTGTGGTGTATTTTGTGCATCGTAATGTCTCATTACTAGAGACTGCAAAGTGCGAATTATTTCATGACAGACTATACTCATACTATTTTCATAAGGTTGAAACAGAGGTAATAAAACATACCAGCAAATACAGCCACACCATTATCGTGGGCGATCTCAGCACAAATTTGAATGGAAACAACCCTAACAGTTCTAAGCTTCTCGGCGTGGTTTCCTTTACGTCCCCTTGACTCATCACACTACACATCAATTTCGTCTGCGTGGTTTGATCTGGTAATTACTTATATATATCAAACAAGGTGGTTAGGCACGTGGTTTATCAGAACATGATATTCTGTCATACGTACTGACGGAGGGCGTGTCACGAGGTATTTTAATGAAGAGCGAAATCTGCACGTCCGTAGTCAAACCTAGCGCTCTGTGCTCTCCCAATGCTGTAGTTTATAGTTGGATTACTTACCTTTGTGAGGATTCTCAAGACGTATGAACCGGCAAGAGGATGAGAGAACGACTGAAATACTCAATCGTCGATAACATTTGATCTACTCAACATAATTCGATGTTTTTTTGCCTAATCGATATATTAAATTGGCGGACGTTAATTTATGTAGCACTGGGCTGTAGTATGATTTGCTTACGAGCAAAAAATTTAAAAACTGTATCTAAACATAAATAAGGGATTGTCACAACAAAATACATACAAATGGAAAACTAAATATTTTTATAATTTTAGTACAATAATATCGATGAATCTGTAATAACCGAATTAAAAATATATTCGTGTTTATATTTCAAAATAATTTTAATATCCGTAAACCTCTCGCGCAGAGTTTTTCCGATAGAAATATTATTTTGAAATCAAAACGCGAGTATTTTTTTTTAATCCAGTTACTATAGAGGCCTGCACATTATCGTACAAAAATTATAAGAATAGAGTCTTCAATTTGTATGGTTTTGTGGTTTCATCCCTTAATTTTTATAAATACCAATTTTATTTATTTTTTCTCGAAAGCAAAGCATACTACCGCCCAGTGCTACATGAACAGAGGTCTACTAGTAAAATATATTTTTGCCAAAAAATCCTATTGAATTAGGATGACTAGTTTAGATTATATCAACGATTGAGTATTCAAGTCGTTCACTTGACGTCTTCTCTTTCCATGCCCCTTAAGGAACTAGTGTGTCTGATAGTGTAGTGGTTTGAGATTTTTTCCTTTCGGGGCACTTTGGTTTACACTCTCGAGCTTCATTCTATCATGTTCTGTAACATTTTGGTTTCACTTCATCCGTTATTTGGGCTCACCGCCCACGACTACTCTAGCTACAAAAGCCGGCTCCAATTAATGGATGGATATGGAGTGGTCTTACAGTATAAGACTAACAGAGGAGGTCAGAATTTTGTAACTACGTAAAAGTAAACCTCGAGGTTTGTTGGCTACGTATCTTAGTTACGGGAAGTCTACTATACATTTTCTTAGTAAACTGACTGTATGTTTTTTGGTTAACCTTTTCCAACGTCTCATCACAAGGAACCCCTACTTTTCGCGAAAATATTTCTGTAACAATTTGTTTCAGTGCTTTACGAATATGGCAGCAGCTCTGCTTCATAATCAGTTATTGGATGATTTTTACTACTCATCGTCTTATGGTTCTAACCACAATTCACAGGCGTAATGTGTCGCCGTAACCATGTTACGATTAAACACAGCCAGATGAACGATGTCTCTGCATAAAGACACTCTGCCAATAACCATGCAGTAGAGCTGCGTACTCGCACGTAAACAAGTTGGGGCAGAAATATTTGTAGGTGCACCTACACAAAACATTTACTTCGAAGGTCAGTAGCCTGCCAAAATGCCTATAACACGCTTCTAAAATCACTTGAACAGTAAAATATTGGAGTATACATCTCGTAAATTTAGGTCGTTTATATGTGTGTAGTTATAACTGACGTTTTTTTTTTGTTTGAGGCAAGAGCGATAAATTAACATATAGCCGCATGTATGTATAAAGTCAAAAATATCTTCCTTCAACCAATAATTTCAAGTACGTGTTTATGTAATGTGTTTATAAAAATAGCACAGAAAAACTCTGGGAACTGATAACAGTTTATTTTTAAAAAATTACATAGATTTCGAATCCATGACAGTTCAATTAAAAAACTGTATTTTCTCAAAACACACAAAAAAAATTGCTCTTAAGCCGTCTGAATATTGGTACGTTTAATGCTGACTTTTTAAGCAGTATCAGATAAGTCTCAAAATTGTACGTATTATTGAAAGCGCGTATAGGCCTAACCTTTTTTTTAAACATGCAAGTAGCTTCGACGCAGCGTCACGCGTTGCAATGTGTAGTACGTAGGTAACACTGTCTACGTGAGTCTATGATTGACTGCGGGATATACTGAACAAACGTACTGATATGCTGAACAAAGGTACTAATATACTGAACAAAGGTACTGATATACTGGACAAAGGTACTGATATGCTGAACAAAGGTACTGATATACTGAACAAAGGTTATAATTTACTGGACAAAGGTACTGATATACTGAACAAAGGTATTGATATGAACAAATATACCGGTATACTGAACAAAGATACCGATATACTGAACAAAGGTACTAATGTACTGAACAAAGATACTGATATACTGAACAAAGGTACTGATATACTGAACAATGGTACTAATATAATGGACACAGATCTGATATACTGGACAAAGGTACTAATATACTGGGCAAAGGTACTGATATACTGAAGAAAAGGTACTGATATACTGAACAAAGATACTGATATGCTGAACAAAGGTACTAATATACTGAACAAATATACTGATATGCTGAACCAAGATACTAATATATTGAACAAAGGTACTGATATACAGGACAAAGGTACTGATATACTGAACAAAGGTACTAATATTCTGAACAAAGTTACTATATAATGAACACATATACAGATATGTTGAACAAAGATACCGATGTACTTAACAAAGGTACCGAGGAATGTTTACTGATAGCTGTACTTTTTCAACATACTAAATAAGTATCCACATATTTGTTCACGGTACTGCAATAAAAATTTCTTAAGATTTCCCTCTCAACCCCTAACAAAAGGAACTGTGCCTCCATTACTCGGATTACCCGGGTCTTTAGACATATTTATAGACGATAAAGAGTTTACGATACTGAGGGCCGGTTTCACCCAAGGCTTGGGTTTCACAAACCTCTGTTAAGCTTTTAACATTTGATAAAGAGGATTAACGGAAGATTTAACGTATTATCAGAGGTTGATGAAACCGGGCCTGAACAGTGTTTGCCTAATGTTCCTATAGAGAAAAGACATATTTTTATAATTTCTGAAGCATTGTGAATTGTAGTGTTTGACTATATATTTTGGACGGGATAGCTCTCTACTCTGTTGGTTGAAACGACCTGTAATTGGGGACCTGAAAAATTCGTGTTTTCTTTTAGGCACAAGCTGGAATTCATTCAACTGTAAGTTCATGACACTTTCACAATTGGTCCTTGACTTATTTGACACCTCGTGTAAGTCGCTGAGCCAATAATAACAATGTAACTAAATGCAGGCACATTTCACTGTGTCAGCGAGCAGCTAATAAACAGCTACTGTGTACTTCAGTGCACATATATTCTAGGAGGCTAGCTTACAGGTCAGTGAATCCGCGAATTTTTCCGGTGTCTACCTGTAATATGTCAACTATCTGAAACTAACGACAGGCTTGACGCGAGAACGTGAAATAACGAGTTCTAGACGATGAAGTTGTTTCAAAAGAGGCACAAATGTTATCAGATGCATGAAGTTACAGGCTCAGACTGACAAGCTCTAGACTTATCTCTCGTCTCTCCTCATTTCTTATCCAAGCGAATGAAGGGTCTGATTGCGAAGGAACCATTAACTAGAATGTTAAGGGCGGTAGTCTTGACAGCAAAGGATGGAGAACGTCGCTTCTCACTGACAGCGCTAACGAATTACTTCTTAGTGGATGTTACGTCCGCAGCAGGAACTTCCAAATCGAATTACGTCAACGTTTGCAGTAGAGTGTGTGATCAAAGCTGAAACTAGAGAATTAACACGGCGTGTTTTGCGTTACCGCGCAAGCTTATCCCTCGACATTTCGCATGGTTAACCGAAATGAATTACTCGCTCGAATGACCAGGTACACAAAATATTTTTAAAACATACTAGAATGGTTTTGAGACAATTATTAAATTTGTATTGGTAATAAATTTCACAAATGAAATCATGTAAGAACTCGCATATTTCCTTAACAACGTGTTTATTTCAGAAACATAATTTCAGTTTGAAAGTTAATTGTAAGTCGTCGACATTGGTTCGAATAAAAAAAATCATTTTGAAGTATTGTTTAAAAGGGGAAATTAATCTTAGTTGATATTTTATTATATATTAAACGGTAAATATATGCTAGACACATTATTAATTATTTGACAGTTTACAGAAAATAGATCATAACTAAATATAAATAATATTAAATGAAAAATTTATGTATCACATTTTAAAACATACAAAAAGTACAAAATAATTTCTCCTTTGAAAATTACGTGTAATATTTAATCGAAAAACATAGGACAAATGCAATAGGCGGTAACTGATGTATGCATTTCTAACGTTAGTCGCTTATAATTTTATTTTACAGCAAATTATATAAACTGTTGTGTGATTTTACGCAACGACAGCCACTATGCTCCTTACTATTATCTGTTGCATGCG
>PNEQ01013013.1:49803-66589 GCA_003012365.1 Medauroidea extradentata
ATTTTTGCATCACTTTGTTTCAGTGTCTTACGTACGCACCTGCAACTCTGCTTTGTGGTCAGCGATTGGATGCCGTAACATACAACGTCATGTAATCAAACCCGCAAATCACAGACGCCACGTGTCGCAGTTGTCCGTGTACCGATTGGCACAGTCAAATGAATAACGACTCTGCACAAAAACACTCTGCCAATAATCACGAAGTTGAGCTGCAGGTGTACATGTAAGGCATTGAAACAAAGTGGGGCAAAAATATTTTCGCGAAAATTACCGGGCCCTACACATAAGGCATTGAAACGAACTGTTGCCAAATTATTTCGCGAAAAATAGTTGGCTCCAATTATAGATCCTTTCCTACACGCACAGAATATTACACTCCGTGCTTGAAATATTTTCGCTGCGTTGTATAAGTTAATTTAAAAGTGAGGTTGGACCAGTGCCCTGAGTACGATCTCGTCCGAGACGTTGCGATATGTACCGAGTGCTAACGAAACACATAGTGCAAATTGTGAGTACGAAGTACGAACCCTTTTTCGGAGCGTGTTTCGTTATGTTACTGCGGCGCCGCGCGGTTAACGAATCTCTATGACGTCAATATTTAAGGAAACTAGCGTACACAATAGTGGTGCTAGTATTTAGCTAATGGGTGTTGAAAATGTGATTTCTCATAATGGTTTCTGTCTCATTGCTACTATGTTTGACTCTTGGATACTTCCGTAGTAATAAAATACGTATTTTTTTTTTTCATTAATACTGAAAGTTTGGTAAATAACAATTTGTAGTGTTGGCCACAGCAATTATTATTCCTTATAATGATTCCCGTTACATTACTTCGATTATTGAAACTCGTGGAGAATTTAGTTTTAGTAAGGAACACTGATTTACAAGTCTACATATTTTTCGCAAACAAAATGTAGCGTTTGCGATGAAAAACAATACCTGCGTGTATTTTTGTTCCAAATAAATTATTTCATAATTTTTGTATTATAGGGTACTGTGAACTATACTGGCATTATAAAATACAAGAAACGAATTTAAATGTAGCTTTACAATTACCGTTACGCTTGTATTGTTAATACATCTCGTTTTTATTTTAACGTCTGAAATATTGATCTTATACACCCCTGCGCCATCTGTTGACTGCTATTGCATCATCATACTACACAGTTAAGGCCGATTCACAATGCAGTTAACATGGACCTCCTTACGTTACCTTTGCCTTAACTTTACAGAAAAATATACCGCGGATTTGACCGATGTTTCACATTGAAGTTAAGGAATTAAGTTGAGGTATAGGCTATGTTACAAATGCTGTAAGACTACTGACGACCATTGCAATATTTAAATTAAACGATGTTATTTGAGTCGCAAAATATTTACATATACAAGTGGTAACATAAATAAAAACGAACATGATTCGCAAGTTCCTGTTTCAGTTATGTACCGGTATTAAAAATGTGTAATAAATTACCCTCCTAACATTACACCTTTCTTACCAAATAGTTTTTTTTTATTCTCACATTACTCATGCTTTATTTAAGAGTGATTCTGTTGGGATTCTATTTATTTCATGAAATGGGAGGGCTACACTTTTAGTTTAACATCTTTCGTGAGACTTGTGAGACATTTGTTTGATATTTTAACAATATGTTTGTTGTCTACACATATCACACCTACCTCAGTGAACAGCGAACTTGCAAACCGTCTAAAATTTATTGTAGGGTCCTTGAACGAATGCTTTAGCAACACATTAGCTCTGAATTATTTATAAATATATGATAACGACTCACTAAACAACCATAACCACACATGTATTAGGCAGTTCACTAACAAATATCATATCACACGCGTAACAAATCTTACGTGTAATTAATAATATTATTTACTTAAAATTACGATAACGAACCTAAACGGATAATTTAACGCACAGATTTACGCTTGGGGATAGTTAAATGACTATGCTCTCAGTAATATTTTTGTATTTATTTTGACTCAAACAGCATAACTATTCAACAAATATCAAATCATATTGGTTTATTGAGTAATTATTTTCTGCTAACGTATTTTGTACCACCGGCTATTTTCCCCGTTGAGGTTACTGCGTCGTAGAAGCGGTGTCCACGGTATACGACGTGCATACGTACTCAAGATGTACGTTCGTTACCGCTGCAAAGTCGTCAAACCCCGAAAATTGCAGTGCGGTAGCGAACTACGAGGCTTTCATACTCAGCCCAGTTCCGAATGCGGTGAACACAGAGAAAATAGCTTCTCAACGAAACGAAACTTGCAATGTGTAATGTTAGTACTCAGGCCGCAGATGTACAAACCGAACGTGTGCGACATTTGCGGATAAAAAAAACCTTGCCGGGAATATAATGTTTCGTGAATTGCAACTGTTTTCTTTCTGGGTAGTGTATCACGATGTAATAAGCACTTCCTGCCGCTTAAGGCTACTACCACGAAGCAGCAGTTATTGCCATCGCCGTGACTTACGAAACCTTAGTACACACAGAAAGAATATGGAGGAGAGGTGGCAACAATGTAAGCTACACTTTGAGCTGCCCGGATGATGTCGTTGGTCGGCTGTGTTGTTTTTTTCCCCTCGGGGGTCTCCCGTTTCCCCCGCTCTTTCATTCCGCCGCTTCGCCATGTCACTTTTGAGTAACTGTGATGTCAAGAGTCCTATACCAAATATCGTAAAAGGAAAATATGGGAAAGTGCAGCTTTTTAGCATTGTTAAAGCGCGAGACGTTTTACTAACGGCGTGAACTGAAAACACTAGCAAAATTCACATTCTTATATCTCTACACCCGGAGCACGAAAACGACGTGCGGTGTTTTGGCCGTTTGCTTCTTCCTAAGAAACTTTAAGCGGTGACCCAACTTATGTATTTACGGAAAGTGCGTAGCAAAGTCCACTGCGTGCTTACCTACTTTTGTTTTACCATTACAGTTGGTAATTTTTACGTGACAGCAGTCTGAAAATGGCGTTTTAAGCCATTTTAAAGTGACCCTAAAACCATGTTTCTTAGCACGACGTCTATAAAACTAAAGTATGGAATCATTGTTTTAAATGTGTTTTCTATGCGTAGACACGTTCACTAGTATTTTTGTGTAAAAAAAAAAAAAAACTTTTTCCTTACACGGTGCAAAAATGTTCATGTGTAAGATGTATAGGACTCTTAAGCGCTGACCAGAGTCTATTTTCTTCGCTTTCATCTGCAATCATCGAGTATCAATTTGGTATTGTAAAACCCTAAGTAGCACGGACGAACACAATGGTGTTTTCTTTGTTTTACTGTCCACAATTACTGTATTATTTGCATTAATTCGCGTTCCTTAAGGTGTCTGTGATTTTGCTGTGTCTACATCCAGCTTTTTTTGTAGTTTGTTTGTGTTGTCTGTTTGCTGTTGTAATTATATATTTTATTTTGTCGCTTCGAACTTACTGACGAAATTCTTCTTGCGTAATAATCTGATTTATTTATTTTCCCTTGGTTTATTTTTTGGTGCTTGGGTGCTCGTTTGTGTTCATTTATTTTCTTGTATAGACTGAATTCCTTGTGGAATTGTATATGTTTGCAAGCAAAGTCATTTTGTTTGTTTACTTGTTTGTGCGTATTCTCTGGTTTTCTGGGAGACAGCATTTGCTGCTATGGCGTATGTCTAAAATACTTCTTTAGTTTGTAACTAATAACTGCAGATTGCCAGTTTCTGACTAATATTCACCAAAAATAAATGCCTATTCAATACACTAATTGTGGAACATCTTATATAGACCGAGTACTGATACCAAGCCAAATTGGAGATACTCGTCACGTGACGTACATCTATATGAGTGCGTTGAAATGTGTTACATCGTACCTCCAAACAACACAGCCTTGCGTCCAGATTGGCTGTTTCTGCTTCACAAGCGAAGAGCAGGGCGAGAGTACTCGGTCTATATAGGTTTTTCTGCTGGAAACAAGTTGAGCGCTCTTTTCTCAGAGACGGGTGGCAATTTTATGAGTGAGCATGAGTTGGGCTTATTTCCTACATGTTTTCAGAGCTCTATACAGCTCTCACGTGAACATTGGTGAAGCGTGTTAGGAGAAAGTATTTTAAGAGATACTACTAAACGTGTGTTCAATATCTCTATATACAAAAAGTAAACACATCTAAAACAATTTTTTTTTTTTTGTTTTCTAGATATCATGCTTAGAAACATGGTTTTTGGGAATCTCAAAGTGGCAAAAAATTGCTTTTTCAGACTGTTGTCACGTAAGAAATACCAACCGGAACCATAAAAAAATAGAGAAGAAGCATGCGCTAGACTTCTCTGCGCACTTTCCATGAATAAAAGAAGCAGGAAAAAAGCCAACGATCTAAACACGCCACGCCGTTTTCGCTCACCGCACATAAAGGCAACACGGATGTTGACGTACGAGCCAGTCTGGACCCCATCGTCTGTCTGTTTCTGTACATCAGACGCCGCATCTAGCACCTGCTACACAGGGCTCTTAACAGTTCCAGGGGGCCGATAAAGTATCCCCTTTCATGTTTGCAACATAAAATCTGTTGCTGCGTTGTGTCTGGTTGTACTGTAGTAGTGTAATTAAATACGTACACACAGGAGTACCACACTCTAAATCTGAATTAGTGAATATTCACCGATTCACGACGATGGACGGAGCAGCTTAAACAAATTTAATCAGTGAAAAACCACTGTGAAATCGGTGACTATTCACTGATTCCGATAAAAAAGTGCCAACATTCTACAAGTTAATTAGTGAATGTCCACAGATTTTCCAGTAATTTTTCACTAATTCAATAATTGAAATCTGTTCTTTGAAAACAACTGGAAAAACGGTGAATATTCACTGATTAACTAGTGAGATGTTGGCACTCTTAAAGGAAATCAGTGAATGTTCACTAATTAAACAGTGACTATTTTCACTTATTCAAATAGTTGAAACTGCTCCATCCATCAGCGTGAATCAGTGAATATTCACTAATTCAGATTCAGAGTGCAGAGGCATCGCGATGGGTACAAAGTGTTTGTAAATATGCGCCTATCAAATACTTCGACACAAGTAGGTTCATTTGATTTGTTCGCGTTTGCACAGCTAAAAACTATGCAGGTTTCGTCAGTTCCAACTGTAACTAGAAAGTGCAAGTGAAGACTCGTTAACTTGCTCTGCATCTGAGATTTGCTTCGTTAGTGCAAATAGAAGGTCTTGATAATTAGTCTGTACCCTGGTAATTCGAAACTTGAAGTTTTAACAAACTGTTGGGTCGAAATGAGACAAAAAAATGGGTTCGGATAACTTTGTAAGATCTATGTTCCTGTAATCTTTGGATTATGTTTGCAATGGGAGTGAACGGCAAGCTGAATTGTTTTCTTGGATACACGTCATGGCTAGCAATGACGTATAACTAACAAAACCACTGTTTGTCATAACTGCTAGTAATGTGATGTGAACTCATGCCCACCAATGCAATTGCCATTGTGGGCTTTACCTGGACCAGGAAATGCTTTGACCCAATTCAGCCTTTTATTTAATCAGTGATGGGATCGCCTTTTAAGATTAATTTACTGCGTAATATTATACTTATGACTATAGTATTAATTTATTTTCCCTATTTTAACAATGCGCTAATATCCGTGCAAGCATTCGTTTGACTTTTACAGGTATAGTAAAAGACGCTGCGAAAAAAAAAAAAAATTACTGTGTCCGTGTAATCGTATTCTTAAATTGGGATCAATGATGAGGAAACTGTGTTCTATCAGCTTTTAAATTGAATCGGCGAAGAATTGGAAATGGTTCACATTTAGAAAATCCGCCGGCAATATCCTGGAGATAGGCTAACAAGTAGGTGAAAAAAGCAACTCAAAATTCTCTCATTTTCTGTGCTGCGTATTGGCAGTGAGTTCACGACTTTAGGGTTGTAAAGGTGGCATGTTTAAACTTACTGCGAATAACCCAGGCCGTTTCTATACCATGCCATGTGTTGTATTCCATTGCGTTTACTATATTTAAGACTTTGAATCAGCCGTTATTTTGTATAGTTAAGTAATTACTCTTATTTGAAATTCTGAGAAGAAAATCATTGTAATTGAGATTATTAACTACGTGCGTTACATTATACATACGGGAACTAAAATGTTTATACTTGAAATGGCTTGCTTAGTCTTACGTTATCTTTTAACTTCTCTTGTACGTTCTATAACGTAAGATGAGTAAATTATCTTCTATAATCGCAGTTTCAATTATTTTCTCAGAACTTTAAGTAAGAGAACGATAAAGGATTTAAAAAAGCTACTGAAATTGTTAATACCTTGCGCCAAGAGATTTGTTTATTCGTCGATCAACGAGAAACTGTCAGTAACACATTATGTCATTTGTTAGCCTATTCTCTACTTAACGAGCATATGAGAACGATATAATGAATAATATTTGGTACCAAAATATTAATATTTCATACACTGTAAAGTTACAAGGTGAATATATTTGCTCTTTCATTAACAGAAACACATTTTCTGTGAAACCGTCAGTGTTTTATATACTTATTTAGGATTTGCGGCGTAACAAGTAAGTTGAGAGAAAAATGTTACTCTAGTACGATGTTTGCTTACGAATTTATTAAAACAGTTTTTTTTTAAATTCTGATTTTTATATTTTTTACGGCTTCTATAACTTAGTCCTTGGTTAGTTGTTGGTTGAAATAACTTTACATAATTCTATGCTGGTTTCACTATATTACCGTTAAATATTTAGATTGAATTTAATTAATTATTTCAAAAATTAACTGTATTACGAATTTACTAGAAAATGCAAAAGCATGAAATGTAGACCTACGTATTCCAATGAAACGCAGTGCAAATTTTCTGTCTGGAACTCACATACGTGATACAAATGTATACTATTCTGTCAAAACTTTTCACTCAACGAAATCAAATTACATCCCTGTGTACCGGGGTTACAGTGTATTGAACGTTAATACGTGCTATCTAGTACTACAGTTTCGGGAGCGCCACTGCATCGACACTGATACACCATTATACAGGTTGTTGCAAAATTCCATGTCAATATTCTAGGGAAACAATCCACACTTGTAGAGGAACAAAAAGTGTTACATGAACATAGGTCCAAAAACGCACCGTTTCTGCGCTAGAGTTGGCAATACATGACGCATGGTTGACAGCGCGCGGGTAAGATAATGTTGCTGTGGGGCATCATTACAGCAGTACATAACATGTTGTTATATCACACACTACGCCACTAACACACATACAGTAGGAACAACTGTGACACAGCAACATGATCCTGCCAACGCGCTATCAACCATACGTCATGTATGCAAACTGTAGCGCAGAAACGGTGCGTTTTTGTACCTATGTTCATGTAACACTTTTTGTTCCTCTACACGTGAGGATTGTTTCCCTAGAATATTGACATGGAATTTTGCAACAACCTGTATAGGCCTATATCTATAAACATGCAGTTTTCGCGAAAATATCTTTGCACCTCATTGTTTCAGTGCCTTACGTGCAAACATCCATCTCTGCTATAGGCAGTTCGGAATAAAGTGAGCACTCGAAAAAGCCCTGCTAAAGATCTATTTACAGCCAATTCGTATCTTTCCGCGTGTAGCAGCTAACGACGGGATAAGTTTAACCTCCTGGGACTCGTCACTTTATGTTTGCGCGTGTGAGATAAATTGTTCAATCGATAGGTACACATATAGTTTGATAAAAAAGAAGTTTATTAATTATATAAAATACAACTATATCGCTGTCGGTTGATTTGTTTCATTATTGTTGTATTTAAATACGAATAAACACGGAACTATGTTGTGTTATTTCGTTGCCAACCATACAAGCAATAAAGTGACTACCGGTAATGTTGAATTATATGTAGTAACAGCTAGTGATATTTTTCAAAGGTTAAATAATTAGTGTTCACTTTATTCCGAACGGCCTATACATGGTTACTAGTTGTGTGTATGTGAGTAGAGATGTCACTCATTTGAGAGAGCAAATCAGAAAAGGTTAACTGCGGTATCACACGTCTGTGATGTTCAGTCAGAAACCCAAGACGTCGAGAGTTAAAAACATCCAATCATTAGTAAAGGTACGTGAAATTCGTGGATTCGTTTCAGGATGAGCTGGAATTCAAATGCATGTGAATTTTTGTCACTTTCCGATTGGATCACAGATAACCAGATACGTCCTTGATAACGCTCAGCCCATAACACGTTTGAAATCAAACGTGGTAAGAATTACGCTTGACTTGTTACAGGCTAACAGCGATTACTCACAGGTTTGACAGCGAATGAACGGATAACACGAGCTGGAATATACATAGGATTGTGGACAGGGCATTGAATCCGCGAACTTCACGTACCGCTAATCATTAGAGACCGAAAAAATTCGTGGGTTCACTGACCTGTAGGCTGGTCTTCGATAATATATATTGTGTTTACTGAAGTAGACATCAGCGGTTCATTGGTTACTCGCTGACACAGTGACAAGCGCGTGTATTTATTTGCTCTTTTATTATTGGCTCAGCATCTTCACGGAGATGTCAAGTGAGAAGAGGCACGAGTATTTTGCGTATTGATTCTATGTCAGGTTGAATGTCAACAGCGTATACTTCACTGTCATTTCTGTGATCGGACAACCGTAGTATTGATATACATGTGACGACTAGAAACCAGTAAGGAATAAGGAAATAAATCGTTGTGAACTCACGTGATACCCTCTTGTACGCTAAGAAGCCAATGAATGCTCGACTGTGGCCGGTGCGTGTATAGGACTGAGAAGTCTAAGTTGCTACTAGATGAATACCTGAATTTAATCGTGCCTCTACAAATGAGTAGGGTTAGGAATATTTCGCGAGTTCAACTACCAACATGCTGTGTATAGTACCAAAGCCCTACCATTTGTCCATTACATGCTACTCATTCAGACAGCAGACAATGAACGAACAGACAGGGCTTGAGTATGCATAGGACATTGGATTAGCATGCAAGTCATTGAACTCGCGAATTTTTCCTAGCCCTACTAATGAGTCTAAGGCCAATTGTGAAAGTGACAGGAACTGAAAGTTGTTGGAATTCTAGCTTATACCCAAAAGAAAACGCAAATTTTTCAAGCCCCTACCAATTATTGACCACGAGGCAGATCTGCAGCTGTGCACGTAAGACATTGAAACAAAGTGGCACAGAAATCTTTTCGGGAAATCTTCGTGTCCCTGCCTATATCCCATCGTGGCAGACGATCAAGGGGCTGTGTGTGTTTCCCGCCGCCTCCTCATCGCGTATGTATCTGGAGCAAGTATTTGATGATCGCCTCAAGGGGAAGGAGGGCCGATACCAGATGCGGCCGTTTTCGGCGCGCGGATGTACTTTGCATTCCCTGGGGCGCGAAACAGCAGGCCGGCCTCCTCCTCGGAGATTGCCGCCATGCACGAACGGGAACACTAGATCGTCCTACCCGCGAAGAAGAGCTGAGGAAAACGCTGCCCTCGTCTCCAAGTCACGTGGCTGGCTATGCAAGAACTCGACCATCCCATCATTGAATATACGCCACAGTAAATTAATTCCTAAATAGTCATGAAATATTTCACCCATTCTTAGAGGTGGTTGTTTATCGCGGGAGAACTTGACTCTTTGCTGGGTTTCTACACTCTAAATCTGAATAAGTGAATATTCACTGATTCACGCCGACGGATGGAGCAGTTTCATCAAATTGAATCAGTGAGAAACCACTGTAAAATCGGTTACTGTTCACCGATTCCGATAAAGAGTGCCAACATTCCACAAGTTAAATTAATGAATGTCTACAGCTTTTCCAGTAATTTTCCACTGATTTAATAAGTGAAAGCTGTTATTTGGAAACAACTGAAAAAAACTGTGAATATTCACTGATTCACTTGTGAGTTGCTGGGACTCTTCAAGGAAATCAGCGAATAGTACTAATTAAAAAAATAATATTTTCACTGTTTCAAATTGTTGAAAATGCTCCATCCATCAGAGTGAATCACTGAATATTCACTAATTCAGATTTAGAGTGTACGTACCTTCAACTTATAAAAGTTTACAGACTTTCGCTTGTGCTCTAGTTGCTGCCCTATTTGACTAAGCCAATAAGAAACTCGCTATTGAAATATTCGATGCCTGTTATTGGTCTGCAGACAGCTACATTTGGTAAGTCGTATTACACCCATGTCGCCAGAAACCACAGTGTTTTCAAGGGCATGTTTACTCAAACATTTTCCCAATATATAGGGCCCGGTAGTTTTCGCGAAAAGATTTTTGCTGCACTTTGTTTCAGTGCCTTACGTGCACACCTGCAGCTCTGCTACGAGGTCAGTGATTGGATGCCGTAACACCCAGCGTGTGGAGGTTAAACCCGCAAATCACAGACGTGATGTGTGGCAGTTATCCATGTACTGATTGGCACAGTCAAATGAATAACGACTCTGCAAAAAACACTCTGTCAATAATCATGAAGTTGAGCTGCAGGTGTACACGTAAGACACTGAAACAAAGTGGGGCAAAAATCTTTTCGCGAAAACTACCGGGCTCTACCAATATACCATCATTAAAGATGATGGTATATCGCGAAAAATTTTTGTACCAACATATCCTTGAAACAGTGTATTTTCTTGCGACATGAATTATTGGGTGACATACGTCTGTCGCAACGTAGCTGTCTGCAGACCAGTAACAGGCATCGAATATTACAGTAGCGGGATTCTTATTGACTTAGTCAAATAGGGTAACAGCTCTGCATACAAGTAAAAGCCGGTAATCTTTTGAAACCCAACAAACTCTCTAGTATTCCCGCAATAAACCATCATCTCTACCCATACTCAGTATGGGTACCGACACATATATATCACGGGAAAATTTGACTGTTTCCAAGGCTTAGGTGTAATTAGGAATTGAAAGTTTTGCAAATTAAAATGTTGCACCACTTTCTTCTAATATTTTACGTGCAGCTCCACTTAATGGTTTTTTGCTGTGTGAATTTATGCAGAGTCGGCTTTCATTATACGGTGCCAGTCAGAACAGGGTTGGCTGCGACATCACACTACTGTGATTGACGGATAGAAACCAAAGGCGCTGGTAGTTAAAGACATACAAACACTAGCAGGTGTGCACGAACACCGAAACTAGTTGATTCCAAATTATTTTTCCTAAGTCCCTAAGTACAGGACATTTGCCATACTTCATCTTGTAGGTAGATCAAATGTTGAGGATTGTTACTGTAGATGGCTGGTAACATCAGTTTACATTTGACGGTTTCCTAACAATTTAGGCCTATAGGAAACACTACCATTATATGGGGGAAATGTTCCTTCAGGGTCAGTAATGTGGTTTGCATAAATACTGACAACTGTGACTTAATACAATTTGGATTGTGTTTTATTTTCGTGTGCAAACCTTCGATAGTAATTTTGCATGTCATTTAGTATAACAATATAAGGTATTGGAAAGTTTTCGCGTTGCTAACAAAAGAAACGGCAAGTTATTCTAACATATAGGCATAACAGAAACGTATTTAAATATGTAAGTCATCGCCATCCTGCCTTACAGCTAGGCTCGTGGATTTTTAAGAATTTTGTACATAAGCTCTGTTGCAGGCAGATTTTTCGTGGTCCACTGGTTTGATCCTTTTTTTCCGGCTGTCGCAGCTCTTATGTCGTGCATTATTCAATCTGGTCAGCGTAGAGAAACCCAGCCGCCGTATTCACAGAACGGATGGATTTGCTTCATACCATAAGGCTTATGTACTCTTGCCGGTTCGATCACAGGCGCGAGAAAATAAAATATTCTGTGTAAAATTGTCAGTTTAGGTAACGGGAAGCCAAAGACAAAACAAATTCATTGTTATGAACATAATTTTTTGGATATACGCCATTGCAAGCGAATGTTGGCGTATTGCAGAAAAAACGATAATAAAACAAAAAACAAAGGAAGGAAAGTCGGTAAGCTGAATTCAACAGATATATAACATAAAGATAATTCCTGAAAGGAATTTTGTCATATCCCAGAAGACGACACAAGGACAAGAACAGATGTAAACAACACAAAATTAATTCCTAAGTGGAGTATAGTCGACTGCAGAAGGACAACGAAAAATACAGAAGAAAAAAATTATAAAAAAGCTTTTATGTTCATGTTACGAACCCATTGCAAGAATCGTTCAAAGATCACATAAACGTATTGTTGTTGCATGTCTGCGAAAAATACTAATACATGCCAATACATTATGATGCATCTTCCACGACAAACGCTTTGTGATGCTAAGGTTTTGACCTCCAGTACCAGAAATATGTTGAACATTTTAATTTTGATCTTATAAGTGATACTTTGGGGACTTATTGTCAAAACTGCACAGGCCTGCCCTCTTTTGGACACAGTGTACAGAGCCATCCCAATTTTGTAAAGTCTGCAACTTGGTTTATGACGAGATTAAAGTAAACCAATATGTATGGTCGGTTTACCCTGTAACGGTTTAAGAGAGCTATTATGCTAGTGGCATAAAGCTGGATTTAAAATCACACTTACGTACGTGCGTTATGTATGTTGGATTTTATTAATTAACATCACCCTTGAATTCAGATGCGCACAAAAGTTATTTTTGTTAGTTCAAAATGTCAGCGGTAAATTATGGCACGTTAATAGTTTTGAAATAAAATGATGTGCGACAAACAGAGGAAGTTTTTAAAAACATTTTTTTTAATTTAACTAAGTCTTACGTTCTTACGACTGTTAAAATATGTATCCAACAACAATAATTTAGTGTACGTACGTAAGGAGCAGAAAGTTAACCAACCCAATCACTTGCGCACGCTACGTGATGATGTGAAGGCTCGCTTTCACACTCAGTGTTTCTACTTTTCGTAGGTGTTGGTTGTGAATCCAGCTTAATCACTTACTGTCACATCGGTAACAAGACTTTAAGTCAGCTTGGAACATCAAAGCCACCCGAAGATATGAGTGCCATAGCCCGGGCTGCCAACTAGCAAGGCAGCATGGAAGGTTAATTCAAATAATCGCACGCTGAAAGTTCACATCCAGTCATGTTGTTCGCGTGAATAGTGTTCACACTTAAAACACTTACTGAGGAGCTTTAAAAAATTAGTTTTTGTCACTTTCGGTATCTCTGTACTTTTATTAGTCTGTTTTTAATAGAAGGTACTGCACAGAAAAGTTCAGTGCTTGCCTCTACCGCAGGTTATTTTCTACCAAGTTACTACACTGAGATATGGCTGTCTGAAGAACCCGTTTTTTTATGAAGTTGGAAGGTTTCGAAATTATATTTATAGCGAGTATGTTGTTTTGAAAGTATAATTTTGTTATCGTCTGGAGTGTGTTTTCTTGTAGACAAACGTACTGTACATAAGTTTACTAGTTTAATTTTAAAAAAATAGTTTCGAACACGCTGCAACGTAGTTTAATCGCCGGGTAGTTTTCAGTCCTGTCTCTTTTCATCGCAGCATACATTGCGCAATAGAGGCACGTGAGAAGAGTACTTAACTGGCATGAAGTATCGAAATATTTGTTCCAACTCCCAAGTTGCTCTGATTTAAATTTTGTCGTCGTGTAGAATTTTGTTTGTCTGCTTACGAATGTAACGAGTTAAATTTTAAGTTTTTTTCACCCCTTCGGAGCATTTCAGAATAAATTTTCCAGAATATCTTAAACGAATGTATGAGTGCCTAATGCAAAATTGTATTCTATTCATTAGTATCTCAACATTTTTTAGTAAATTTATTTTAAAAATTCCAACCCTCATTTGTTTATGTAGCAAAGTTGTGGTTCAGTGATGTATTACAAGGAATATTTTGAAAATCTGAATACTACAGAAGATGCATCATCCAGCAAAGTCATGCTTGATAAAATTTGTTCAATATGACGGGGAAAATGTTTAAAATCGACATATTAAATTGGTTTTTCTTTGTAGAAATATTACGTTTTTCACCTCAGTGACAGCGTATAATAAATCAAATGTTTGCTGCTAATACGCATATTAATTATTGCAATTCTTCACGATGTCATGAATTTATGGTTCTGTGAAAATTTCGAACAGAAATTTTCTTCTCTGCACAAAGATCGCACCATTGAACGATTTCAGATTTCCCAATTAGCACTTCCGTGAGGTAAGTTTCGTAATCTCACAGAATAATCTAATAGTGCTTATCGAATATTGCCACTGTGACAATTTTTTACTATCATGGACATTTTACCGAAAAATCACAAATTAGAACCATTACTCGGCAGCCAGTTATTAAAGAAACTCTTTAATAGGCATGTCGGACTGAATATTTTATATAGTTACCTATCGAGTGAAGTTAAAGTCAGGATAACATATAGGCACAAGTCGTAGTCGGTCGTTGGGTGTTTTGGACTCTCAGTGTCTTCGTGTTTTACCAGCAAATCACTATCCCGTGGTGTCGCAGTAACCATAATTCTCATTGGCACAGCCCTCATGCTACCAATAACCATAAAACAGAACTGTAGGTGTGTGCGTAAGGCATTGAAATAAGATGGTACGTAATTCTTTCCATTGGGTCTAACGATAAGTTCGGCAGTAAACGTGAATCTGGTTGTAGTTCAAACGTTTATTCTGCAAAGCATGGTAACTGCTCGGTGCAAAGTATATAAGATGTAAGATTGGGGTTGGGCTCCCGCCCTGGCAGGCGTCGTCTGGCCTGGCGTTTTCTGGAAGTGCTACCGAGAAATGAGACCTCAGTCAGGGTTATCGGCCATCGCGGTAAAGAATGTTAGTACCCTGTCGTCTAGCCGCAACGAGCCAGGGTTTATCCTGGGAGGGCGTCGTCTCGTTTCATCCGACCTGCGCATGACCCACTACTTTGAGGATTGCGCAAGATAAGGGCTTAGAGGCGATCACACTACGACGATATATTAACGACAAAGACGCTGAGAAAGAAGCCAACAAACTTGTGACTGCGGAACTGTTCTCTAATCAGGCATCAGGATACAAACGAGCAGAAGACCTTTCTGTTGGTTTATTGCTGCACTATTAAAGGTACAATCCAATTTCTGCCGAACTATTTATTTTTAAAGGAGCCCCTCAGAAGAAGAAAATGAGTCCATTATTTTACATTTACGACTATTAAATCACTATTGAACTTTCTGACATCACACCTGAAGTTATGTTCTTTCAATAAATAATTTTGTATCCCGTACTTTGCTAATAACGACACGTTAAATGAAGAGTTTACTGTTTGCTAGAACATATACACAATTAAAATCTAAGCCACCACAAAAACAATATAATACACAGTGTATAAAGTTGCAATAACGTACTAAAGGGCATATCTAGCATAATTCATAATTTTTTTTATTTAAAAAAGTCCTTTAAGTATGATATATTTTTGTTATTTGCACAATTTCATTTCTAAGACGTGTTCCAAAATCTGTAATAATCACCTTGCGAAAACTACGAATATGAATATATTTAAAATGCCTCAAAAAGGTAAAACCTTAATACAGGAATACTTTCGCGTGTATTTTCTTTACTTGAACACAAGTTGAACTGGTCATGTTAAAACCATACATCCACGTGTATTTCTACCGTAATGGTGTTGTGGTCAGCCTTCTGGCTTTCTACTACTGAGGTACTGATTCCACTCCCGGTAAGGAATTAAGTGTTTTTCACTTGTGCAAAATATGCGGACGTTGCCGTTTAACCATTTTGTTGCATACTTCCGTTTACCATACGCTTGTGATCCATCGTTTCTCCATACTCACCTCATGTTAATTGTCTTTACCAATGCTCTATACAACGCTGCTCATTGCTGGCAAGATGTATGTATAGCACTTAACGTCACTAATCATGCTGACGTTTTCTTAGCTTCTTTCTGGTTCAAGATTTGGGATGATTTATTAAAATTGTATGTCAGTGGCGACTTGTTAAATTACCGGTAATATAGAGAATAGCTGTTCATCTTATGCCGGGCAAACTATTGATTTTATAGTTATAGTTTAGTAATGAAGGTGTTTATATAGTGGTTAGAAGTATAACTACGTAAAGATAATTTCTCGTTACTTTAGGTTACCTAACCTAATTTAACACAATCTAACGGAAAACGGAAAACTTTTATGCACAATTTTCTTTACGTAGGACCATATCTAATCGCTATAGAAATATTTGTCATTAATAAATTGTACGTGTAAAATCAATAGTTTAGCCGGTATACAATAAGTAGCTATTCTTGACATTAACGTACTTTCCATTCATTTCATTACGCACATTGTTTACAAAATATTAACGCGTAATTATGTAAAGATTAGGAAAGTTTAATATTCAAGATGTTAATTATCTCTTCCAATATAATGCTAAATAAAGCATAGTACATATTTACTCCAATAATATGCACGTATACTCTAATCGTAAAATATATGATTCCTATAACGAGACATAACCGATAATTCGTCGCATCCTTAATTTAATACACGAAAATGAGGTGACGCAGGCCATTAACGACTGTTGAAAAGCCGACATTAAAAGTTTACGTTGTGAATTTGTGTTTTATAAGCACTGTTTATGTGCCATCTATGTAAAACACATTACTCACCGATCGAGATGGTGGAATTTCGCTAATACAATGACCTGCATGTTAGAATCAAATATCCTATGCATACTCAAGTCCCGACCATTTGTCAACTAGCTGCTACTCAATGGAACAGCAGACAATGAACGAATAGACAGGGCTTGAGTATGCATAGGACAACGGATTATAACGTGCAGGTCATTGAATTCGCGC